>ML363523.1:0-85415 GCA_005239505.1 Nicotiana paniculata | reverse complement strand
AGTACCGGGTCAAATCAATTTCAACCGGGAATTAACACTGTTACCGGTGGTATTTTATATTACCATCCAAGAAAAGATCGTGAAGAATTGGCAAAAATGGTTACTGTTATGTGCTTACTCTATAGTTTTCCTTCTAATCCTCACTTTGTGCATTTTATTAGAAATTTTTTTAATCCTACTTATAAAGAATGGCCTCGCACAATCGCAAAAACGATATTTATAAATATAAACATGAATATGAACAATATTTGCGCTATTTATTTGCTCATATAAATTGTCATGTTGCTATTACTACTGATATTGGTAGAAGTGGTAATGACTGTGATTATCTTATTGTTACCAGTCATTGGATTGATGGGGATTGGATAATGCAAACGCGCATTATTGCTTATAGAATAATTAATTCACGTCACACAGGGCAGTTTATTGCTAGCACGGTTACAGATATTTGTAGATATTTTTGCATTAGATATAAAATAATGTCAGTTTCAATGGATAATGCTTCTAGTAACACTAATGTTATAGCCTTGCTTACCACTACACTAAATCCTGCATTTAGTAATATTTTTCATATTAGATGTATTTGTCATATTTATCATTTAATTGTCGGTGATGGTATGAGAATTTTAAATGTTGAAATTGAAAAGGTTAAAAGGGCTCTTAACTGGGTTTTTTATTCAAACCGTAGAAGTAGACTTAGAGAATATTTTAAAAGATGCGATGCATTTGGTCTAAGAGAAAGAAAAGTTCCTAAACCTTGTCCAACTAGATGGAATTACATGTATGAAAGTTTAGTTGTTGCATATGAATATAGAAACCCAGTAAACTCAACGTTTAATGCTCGTGTAACTGATGATGATGAGCACCTTACAAATCAGGATTGGGCTAATGTGAAAATGCTTGTAGATTTTTTAGAAAAATTTCATATTGCTAGAAATGAATTTTCTGGGCAATATTATCCTACTATTTCTAACTGTTTAGTTTATATTGCAGAACTTGCAAATTTGTTTACTCATTTTCCAGAGGGTGGGGTAATTTATGAACTTGCTATTGATTCTATGAGACAAAAGTTAAAAAAATATTTTTTCCTTATTCCCCTTATTTATGGTGTTGCTGCCTTGTTAAATCCTACTATAAAATTAGGATGTCCTCAATTTTGGTATGAAACTGTTTATAATGGTTTAACACTTGAAGATGAGGAATTATCTACACTTCCGGAAGCAATAACCTCAATTAAAATAAATTCTCAAACTATTTATAGTGCTTATCAAATTGCCTTAGATCATGTAGACCAAATATTTTAACTCCTACTTCTTCTAGTTCTCAATTATCTAAAAGAACTGCGGGAGTAAGAGCACTTAGTGCTTGGGCGGGGTTCAGGGGTTCTCAAGGTTCCAACACTAGTGATTGTTCACAACTAAATGAGCTTGAAGTTTATTTGTCGCAGGGAATTGAGGAAGTCAATCCCGACGGCTCCTTTAATATTTTGGAATGGTGGAAGGACAAAGAAAAACACTTTCTGATTCTTTCGAGAATGGCTCGAGACATTTTAACTATTCAAGCTTCAACAGTGGCATCGGAGAGCACTTTCAGTCAAGCAAGACTTCAACTCGGTGATCATAGAGCGTCTATGAGGGAGAGCTTAGAAAAATCAGTACTCTTCAGAGATTGGATCTGTTCGGAACGAAGAAACTTTGGACTTGCTAAATCACAACCAGAGGTAGACGAAGCTTACGAAGAAATGCTAGCTGAACTTGCGGAGGATGCTGCTTCGCCCAGAAGCGGTGATGAACAAGCTTCTTTTCCGTCACCACCAACGAAAATTCCTTCGGACCTTGAAGGATTTATGAAATTTATAAGAGATACAATGTAAATTAATATGTAATTTGTAATTTTGTACATCTTGATTAGTTTCTTTTTCTTCTCAATGGTGGTATTAGCATCTTGTTGTGCTCCTTCCATTGGGGGGAGGAAGACTAAGAAAGATATTGCCATGTTTTATTAATGTCATAATAATAAAAAATTATAATGCATTTCTTTGAATATCTCTTTACAATAATTTTTGTGTTTAAATTTGAATTACAAAATTTAAGTCATAATTGTATAATATAATTTACAAGAAATTGCCTTAAATAAAATTAAAAAAAAAAAAATAGGCCAGGCCTACTTAGGCCCGCACATATATATAATTTACAAGAAATTGCCTTAGATAAATTTTTTTTTTAAAAAATAGTCCACTCCCACTTAGGCCCACATAGGCCCAGGACTGGCCCACTTAGTTCGGGACCATTAGTTAGTGGTCCCGGGCCGGTTACTACAAAAAAGCCCGCGAAGCCCGAGCCTACTTAGGACCGGCCCACGAAGCCCGAGCCCACTTAGGACCGGCCCACGAGGACCGTTTAGGCCCGGGCCCGACCCATATTACACCCTTAGGTTGGGTGAATATTAAAAGCTTTTAAATTGCACGATTGAAGTTCAATAAGTGTGTTTGACCAATATGGTTAATTAGTTAACCAAAAATAAGTGTGTTTGGCAAAACTAATTATTCAGTTATTAAAGGGGGTTAATGTTAGTTAAACCTAGTAACTACAGATCTTAGATTAATGTTGTATAAGAAGTGGACAATGGCAAGACAGATTTAATGCGCCAGTATTAAATGCGTCGAATACAATAATATGTTAGAAATATCGGATATTAAATAGAAATAAATGGCACTAAATATAAATAAGAAGGAAGATTCACCCAATATTGAATGAGATGGATGATTCCTTCCTCTAACAGTGATGAATGACAAGAATATGAGAGAATACTGAATACTTTCTAAATGACAAGAGATAATCCAAAAAGGTCGAATCTATTCAGAAAGTTGTTCTTTGTATTTATCTAGAGAGTTTGCTTTTTCAAAAGAGTTCTTATCATATCGAATATTACATGCCTTTTGCCTTATCTCCCATTCTATTTATATGAAATATTCTCAAAGAACCCTAAAAGTACAAACAGAGAGAATATTCAATAGAATATTCCCTCTGAAGATCCCGATACAAAACTACATGTTACTTCTATCCATGCTGCTCGACCTCGGCCATGATTGACCGTTTTGCGGCTCGTTCCATTGATCACTGGCCGACCTTGGCCAAACTGCCCTTGTTGATTTGCAAATCACTCATGATAATCATCTCTGCGTGCCGAATTTCCTCTGTCTGATTTTGACCCATACAGTTAGTCCATCTTCTTGTCGAGGTTGCCTTTTGGTCGACCTCGGTAAGCGGACTTCATTAGTCGTAGTCTAGAAATTCAGATGAGGAGGTCAAGTAGTGAGGATCACGGCCGAGATGGTGACGTGGCATTTTGATAACCACAACTTATTGTGACGTTGGTTCAGAATGACGTCACGACCTCACGCATCACTATTACGCATCTTCCCGATGCGTTGCATCGCTTCCCGTGCCCATGCCGTTTTGATCTCCATGCATTTGATGGTTTCTTTTCTCTATCTAGGTGTCTGTGTTATCTATAAATAAGGATGGGGAACCCTTCGAGTAATCCTTTATATTTTCCAACCTTTGAACCTGTATCTTTTCCTTTCTTCTTCTTCTTCTTCTTCTTCTTCTTCTTCTTCTTCTTCTTCTTCTTCTTCTTCTTCTTCTTCTTCTTCTTCTTCTTCATGTGTTCTAGCTCAAGTTTCTTCCATTTTTCGCACTCTTACTCTCCTTTCTGGTTCGAGCGATCTTGTTACTTTTACCTCTTTCGAGTTCGTGTCTTCTGTATTTACAAATAACCAAAAATGGTCAATGAACTTCCTGCCTCTGGTGAGGCTTCCAAACCAACCCGACTGCAATGAGAATGCCCCCTCACGACAACGATATTGTTGTTGCTGCTGAGGATGAGAGCTTTCCCACCGTGGAGAAAATCATTCAGTGTAATGACAAAGCTAGGTCGGGCTTCTCAAAGCTGCCTGCGGACGAGCCTGAACCTGTAGAGTCTGAAATGGATGCAGCCAACCTCGTTGAGCTTAGGTCCAAGTAAAACATCTTGGCCCATATCGACCTGGTCCCGGTTGGCCGCGACATAATTCATATTCATCGCCCTGGGTATTGCGCATTCTATGCGTACCCGTTCCAAGTTGGCTATTCACTTCCTCTTCCTCCGTTGGTCGAGGAATTCTGTCGCTATTACGGCATCTGCCCGGCCCATCTCTCCCCTTATATTTACAAACTTTTCCTGATGTTCATAAAGTACGCGGAACTGGCCAACCGCGGGATTTCCATTCGCCACCTATTGCATCTCTTCGCGCCGAGTTTCCTAAGAGGTACTATGTTGCATCTCCACCATCTTGGGAGAAAGGGATTGGTGGTGAAGATGGACTATAAGGCCAATCATCGATTTTGGTTTAACTTCTTCTACATTAAGACTGAGCACGTGGTGGCGAACCTCAGTGGATTCTCTTAAGCGTGGAACTTTGCCCGTAAGTGTTTTTGCTAACTGAATGCTCGTTTTGTTTATCTCATCGGTGACCTAATCCTTCCTCTTCCTTTGTGCAGCCGAGAAAGAGCCTCCTACGTTGGTTGCAAAAATTCGTGACTGGGTGAGTCAAATTTTGCCCCATACGGTGGAGATTCGTGATTGGTCGTCGTTCCATAAGAAGTTTGGACGTAAACCTTCTGCGACCAGTTAGTCATTCATTTTGACCTTTTGTTGCTTCGGTTTTCATGTCGTCTTCTTGTTCTCTCCCTTCCTTCCTGTAGTAGGGTTAGTTTAACTTCTATTTTTGCTGCCAGGTCAGAGGGCTTCGAGAAGAGTGAAGGCCCCTACCCCCCTTTTTCGTCAATTAGGTGCCTCGACTAGGTCTCTACTTGCTGTGACCGTAGGAAAATCTGTTCAGGCTGCTGCTTCTTCTCATACCTTGGCACTGTGTAGACCTAGCAGGCGAGCGACAGCCCCATCGGCGGAGACTCCGGTTTCCCCTGTATTGCACTTGGTAGACGAGTCGTCTTCGAGTAAGGAGGAACTAGTTCCATTAAAAAGGCGGAGAGTAGAAGTCGGCGATGAGACAACTGGAGTCAAAGAGTCAATAAGGGGCGATCCTGAGCTAGCCACGGCTGCATCTGAGGGCGACGTGGGTTTGAACACTGAGACTTTTCCCTAAGTCATCGTCGAAGAAGAGGGGATCAGAGGCGGCGGAGGCCGTTCCTAGGAGAGATCCGTCACCGTCAGGGCAGGCTGACGTTCCTTAATTAACCAAGGATAGAGGGAAGGGTGTGTCCTTGGACGGCTATGAAACCGGTTTCGACGTAGACCCCGAAGAGTTATGGATGTTCAATTAGGGTTTACTCGGGTAGAAGTGAGGATGAAGGTATCTACTCGCACCATAGTCGTTCCCCTAGACCGCGACTTGTTGATGAATACAGAGAACATGATTCCTTCTTTGGGTCTTCTCTGCCCTAACACCGAGGCCAGGACTTTACATACGTTTGATGATGCCGCTCGTTCGTGGGGCATATCCGGAATGGCTTTGAGGGTAAGTTTTTGGTTTTTCTAGTTCTCGTATCTTACGTTCTCGCTTTTTTTTTGACTGACTTCTTTCTTCTGCTTTTTCTTTTTCATTAGACCCTAATTTTGGAGATTGAGTGCGCCCGCTGAGAAGAGAAGCGGAGGGCTATTTTCAAGAGAATGGAGTCAAAGTATCGTGAGTACCGTGCCAAGCACCGTGACATATGCATCCGATTCAGCGTGGACGGTAATTTCCAGCCTCTTAGGGATGAGCTAAAATAGAAGGACGATGAACTCGTGAGGGTCATCAGCAAATATAGTGAGCTCGAGGGAGTTCTTAGAGTCAAGGAGGACAAGCTCGAAGTGAGCAAGGGGGTCGAGGCTGAGTGTGTCGATATTCAAGCTCAAGCGGCATCCCTTCGGGCCGAACTTGAGCAAAGTTCGACCAAAGCCAATGACTTAAGTGTTGAGTTGATTGAAAAAATGACGGAGTTGGGGAAGGCCGAAGAAGCCAGGGTGGCGGCTTTGGCGAAGGTGGCGGCGTTGGAGGATGCCATCCGCATCCTCCAGTTTGAGCGAGCGAGTAATGCAGAGACGACCGTGCTAACGGAGGCAAGGCTTGATGAGCGGATTGGCGGACTTGAGAGAGAGAGGTTTCAAACTTAAATGACTAGATCACCGCTCTTGAGGCCGAAAGGGTGCAACTGTTGTCTCGATCGTCCTCTTATCACACTTCCACTTATCCCGATATTGCGCGGGATTTGTACGAGATGTGGATCCATGTCGAGGCCCAGCTAGACATTTTCAGGGACTTGATGACGGCAGGGAGAGTTTTTGAGGTTGAGTTTGGGGATGCTCGTGCCAAGGTGCGCGCGGCTTGAGTCTCCTGAGGTTATGATCCTGCCACGCTGATGGCAGGCAATGATGAAGATGAATTGGATGGGATCGAGCAAGGCGCTTGGTATGATGATGAGTATTCAGACGGCGAGGACGACGATGGGGACGAGGCTGCTGAGTAATACTTTTTCTAATATTTAGTTTTACTTTTGTGGGCGTCTGTTCGACCCTTGTAAGATACCTTTTTTTAATTGGAATTCTACTTTTGCTGGTTATCTTGTGCTTCTTACTTGGATAGTTTCCTCTTCTGGTTGCCTTGATTAGAAGAACTGTGTTGGTAGGAGTTTAACTCAAACGTGGTTGAGTGTGTCTTTAACCAGTTCGAGAGAAGTCAAATGCCTCCTTAATTAATTCGAACGAGGTTAACTGTGAATCGAATTTGAGCTAGGTTGAATGTCGTTCTTAGTTAATTTGAATGAGGTTGATTGCGAGTTAAATTCGAGTGAGGTTGAATGTTACTCTTAGTTAATTCAAACGAGGTCAAATGTGAGTTGATTCGAGCGATGTCGAATGTTACTCTTAATTAATTCGAACGAGGTCGAACGTGAGTTGGTTCGAGCGAGATTGAACGTGAGTTTATTCGAGCGAGGTCGAATGTTACTCTTAATTAATTCGAACAAGGTTGAATGTGAGTTGATTCGAGTGAGGTCGAATGTTACTCTTAATTAATTTGAACGAGGTCGAATATGAGTTGATTCGAGCGAGGTCGAATGTTACTCTTAATATATTCGAACGAGGTCGAATGTGAGTTGATTCGAGTGAGGTCGAGTGTTACTCTTAATTAATTCGAACGAGGTCGAATGTGAGTTGATTCGAGCGAGGTCGAATGTTACTCTTAATGAATTCGAACGAGCTCGAATGTGAGTTGATTCGGGAGAGGTCGAATGTTACTCTTAATTAATTTGAACGAGACCAAATGTGAGTTGATTCGAGCGAGGTCGAATGTTACTCTTAATTAATTCGAACGTGGTCGAATGTGAGCTGATTCGAGCGAGGTCGAATGTTACTCTTAATTAATTCGAACGAGGTCGAATGTGAGTATCTTAATTGGTGCATTATTAAACTTGGTGGAGACATAGGCGAACATCATGTGCTTGCATGCTTTGATTACATATATATATATTGGAGAAGTTTATATGTTTTTCGAGCTGGTATTCCAGTCCCAGTCTATCTAGTCCCTTCATGGGTCGACCCAGAGAAGTATTCGAGAGGTCGACCGATGAATATGCTAACTCGTATTCTTACCTGCTCGTGCTTAACTTCGAAATGTCCTCCTCGTCGCCTCATTAATAACCTCCCCGAGAAAACCCAATTGGGACAAAACTCAGGTAAGGGAAAAAGAGTACGGCTCGGAGAACATTTTTCCTTAGAAGTTAAAGTACTTGAGGTGGGCGATGTTCCAGTTGTTTGGTAGTAGTTTTCCTTCCATCGTTTCCAGTTGAAACGACCCTATGCTTGCTGTCGCTGTAATTTTGTATGGGCCGTCCTAATTTCCTAGCTTTCCTTCCCGTGGATCCTTGCTTGCCTGTGTTTTGGCCTTGAGTACTTAGTCCCTGACTTTGAGCGGTCTGACCTTGACTTTTTGTTGTAGTGTCGCTCTGCCTGTTATTTATGGGCGACCATCCTTATGTAAGTAATGTCTCTTCGTTCTTCAGCCTTATCGAGGTCTTGCCTTTTGTTTTCGTCGTTCCTCGACCCGCTCTCATGGGAGTATCTTAGACTTGGTTCTCTGACCTCGACTGGTATTACTGCATCAGTCCCATAGACTAGTGAGTAAGGTATCTCTCCTATGCTTGTTTTTGGCATTGTGCGGTATGCCCTATAGCACTTCCGGCAGTAGTTCTGGACACAGTCCCTTGGAGTTCTCGAGCTTTTTCTTCATGATATTCAATATGATTTGTTGGAGGGTTCCACTTGCCCATTGCCCGCGAGATGATATGGCGGGGAGAGTATTCTTTTGATATGCCATTTCTCGAAGAACTCGACGATCTTTTTTCTACTGAATTGAGGCCCGTTGTCACAACTAATTTCTTTGGGGAGGCTGAAGCGGAACACAATATTCCTCCATATGAAGGCGATCACTTCCTTCTCGCATATTTGGGTGAATGCACCTGCTTCCGCCCACTTGGAAAAATATTCAGTTAAAACTAAAAGAAATCGTATATTACCTCGTCCTGTTGGGAGGGGGCCAGCGATGTCCATCCCCCATTTGATGAAAGGCCAAGGCGAGGTGACTAAGTGGAGGTGCTCGCCTGCTTGGTGGATCATGGAGGCGTATTTTTGGCATTGTTCGCATTTTTTCACGAAGTTGTTGGCCTCTTTTTTCATGGTGGGCCAGTAGTAGCCTCCTCGTATGAGGCATCTGACTAGAGATCGACTGCCAGAATGAGCTCCGCAGTGAACTTCGTGGACTTCTTCTAGAACGCATCATGTCTGGTTCGGACCTAAGCATTTCGCTAAGGGTCCCCATACATCTTTTGTACAAGTCGTTGTTTATGACGCTGTACCTGACCGCGTGCATTTGAAGCTTTTTGCTTCTTTTTTATCATTTGGAAGCACGTCGTCCTGCAAGTATATAACAATACGATTGCGCTAGTCCCAAGTTAGGTTTATAGTTCGTACCTCGATTTGGTCGATCGATGAGTGGAGGAGAGTGACCACGTTCCCTTCTCCTGTAATGCTTTTAGTGGTTGCTGCTAGTTTGGCAAGGCCATCTGCTTTGATATTCTGCGCTCGAGGGATTTGGTCGATCTGGCATTCATCGAACTCGGGTAACACCTTGCAGATCTCGGACAAATATTTTTGTAGTCTTTGTTCCTTGATTTGGAAAGTCCCTGTGATTTGGTTGACGACGAGGTGAGAGTCGCAGCGTAGGATAACTCGCTTCGCTTCGTACTTGAGTGCTAAACTTAGTCCTGCAATCACGGCCTCATACTCGGCCTCATTGTTAGTCATATCCTGGCATCTTATGTACTGGCGAATTACTTCGCCTGTTGGGATCTCGAGCACGAGTACTAGTCCAAAGCCCGACGCGTTAGAGGCACCATCGGTATACAAAACCCATACGTATTGTATTTTGGGGGAAGTATGGGCAACTTTCTTTTCGACTTCAGCCATTATTTTTGTGTTGAAGTCGGCAATGAAGTTGGTGAGCACTTGCGACTTTATTGTTGTCCGCGGTTGATATGTTATATCATGCTCACTCAATTCCGTGCCCCATTTGGCCAATCTTCCCCACAACTCGGGTCTATGCAAAATACTTCTCAGGGGAAAGGTCGTGACTACCGAGATGAGGTGACACTGGAAATAGGATCTAGCTTTCGCGAAGCTACGACCAAAGCGAGGGCCAGCTTCTCGAGGTATGGATACCTTGTCTCGGCGTCGACCAAAGTTTACTAATATAATATATGGAAGACTGCGTACCTTTGTTTTCTTGGACCAAGACCGCACTCACTCCCACATCAGACACGGCCAGGTAAACGGGGAGGCGTTCTCTGGGTTTTTCTTTAGCGAGCAGTGGGGTGAGGATAAGTACGCCTTTAACTCTTTCAGGGTGTTGATGCACTCAAAGTTCCATTGGAGTCCATTATCCTTCTTGAGTACGCCGAGAAATTACTGGCATTTGGTTGAGAACCGTGAGATGAATCTCGACAGGACGGCTATACGGCCGGTCAACTTCTGCACCTATTTCTTACTAAAGTTCTTTGGTAATCCTTTTATAGCTTTGATTTGGTTGGGGTTGACCTCGATGCCTCGTTGTGACACTAAGAAGCCGGGGAACTTCCCTGAGGTTACGCCGAAGGCGCACTTTTTGGGGTTCAATTTCATGCCATCTGAGTATGTCGAAGGCCTCCTTCAAGTGGTCTATGTGATCCTCTTTCCCTTTTGACTTGACCAACATATCATCGATGTAGACCTCCATGGTTTTGCCGAGTTGGTCTTTGAACATTTTTGTCACCGACCTTTGATACGTTGCCCCTACTTTGATTAGTCCGAAAGGCATCACCCTATAATAGTACGTTCCTTGGTGTGTGATGAATGTGGTATTTTCCTGGTCTTCCTCCTACATGAGGATTTGGTTGTAGCCTGAGTAGGCGTCTAAAAATCTTAATAGCTCGTGTCCGGCTGTTGCATCAATGAGTTGGTCAATATGGGCCGTGGGAATGAGTCTTTCAGGCATGCTTTGTTCAGATCTGTGAAGTCCACGCACATCTGCCATTTTCCGTTTTTCTTTTTCACCATGACCATGTTGGCGACCCATTGGGGTTACTTTGATTCTATGATAGAGCCATTTTCCAACAGTTCTTCAACCTCCCCGCGGACCGCATCATTTATTGCGGAGTTGAATTTCTACCTAACTTGTCGTACTGGGATAAAATGGGTCGACGTTCAACTTGTGTGTCGCTATCTATTTCGGTATGCCCAACATATCTGCATGAGAAAAGGCAAACAAGTCTGCGTTGTTAGCTAAAAATTAATGGAATTTACCTGGTTCTTGAAGCTAGGGGCTGATGTAGGCCTTTTTGCTGTGGTCGTCTTTGTCGAGTTGTACGTGGTCAAGATCTTTTATAGTTGATCCCGTGGCCTCTATGATTTCGGGATCTCTAATGGCATATTTCCCTTCATCACCACCCGACCTCGACCCTGTTAATTGCTATGCCTTCTCGGCTTTTCCCTTCATTTTCTGGGTGTATGTGCAGTCTTGGGCGATGTGGTAGCATTCTTGGGAAGTGTGTTGATATCCTCGGATGCTGAATACTCCCCAAGGGGTGGAAAATTTGATGACTTGGTATAAGCTGGAGGGGACGACTTTCCTGGTGTGTATCCAAGGCCGACCTATGATGGCGTTGTACGCCGTGTCTTGATCCATGATGTGGAACGTGGTCTCCAAAGTGACACCACAGGGCAGGACGGGTAGCATGATTTCTCTAGGAGTCCGCTCAAATGCATTGTTAAAACCCGTTAGTGTGATGTAGCATGCAACTATCTTATCCTCGAGTTTCATTTGTGCGAGCACTCGAGGGTGGATAATGCACGCGCCGCTTCCATCATCAACCATAATACATTTCACATCTGTATCTAAGATACGTAAAGTAATAACGAGAGCGTCATAATGAGGAAAGACAAAGCCGTGGGTATATGAATTATCGAAGATGATACTTTCTTCGAGTTCGTCTTATCGTTCATGAGTGATTGATCGTTTCAGCTGTGGGTGGTCATGAACGTTACGCTATTGATTGACGTGTCGTCGCCCCCTCCGATGATCATTTCAATGATTCGAGCTGGAGAAGGCGGTTTTGGTGGACCCTGATGCTATTCGCCTCCTCGAGCAAAGTTCACCCTTCCTCGGTCTCTTAAAAGTTCTTTCAAATGTCCTTGGTGAAGCATATTCATGATCTCTTGCCTTTGGAGTGATGCAGTCCTCGGTTTTGTGACCCGTTCCTGGTGGAGTTCACAAAGGGTGTTTGACTTTCTGGTGTTCGGGTCGAACCTCATCTTCTACGACCACTTCACTTTTAGGCCGAGCTTCTCCAGGGCGTAGACTATTTCTGACAGAGAAACACAGAAATTGTGAGTAGACAGTAAGGGAGGCATACCTCTGCCGCTTCGGTGAGTCCCTGTTTGTGTCCTAGATGGGCCGTCGCCGTGACAGGGAGGCGGTATGATGGCGGCTCTGACATATGGTTGGTGTCTTTCATGGTTGGGTCGCGGGCCTGAATGGTCTCTTCCGTTGTCGTTTCTCCGGTCTTTCCTGGATTCTATTTGCACTGAGGTCAACCGTTGAGTTGGCCCGTTGAGGTCGTCTTTGTCAGCTCGTACCTTGGCGCAGTAGGCGTTGTGTATCTCATCCCAAGTGGTTGGGGATATTTCATGAGTCGACTTAACAATTTTCTGGCCACCCTTGAACCGCTCCTATTTAACCATTTCTGAAAAGCTGCTACTGCCATTCCTTCTGATACATTTGGTAAGGTCATCCTCACACGGTTGAATCGGGCGAGGAAGTCTCTCAGCCCTTCACCGGGTGACTGTTTAATGGAAAATATGTCATTCAATCTCGTCTCTACTTTCTTGGCTCCGGCATGGCAGTTACAAACTTGTCAGCCATTTCCTCGAATGTCTCTATGGAGCGTGCAGGTAGCTGTGAATACCAAGTTAGTGCTCCCCCGGTGAGGGTTTTACCGAACTTTTTCAGCAATATGGAAGACACTTGTTCTTTGGCGAGGTCGTTGCCTTTTACTGCGGTGACATAGTGAGTCACATGATCCTCAGGGTCCGTTGTACCATCGTATATTTTCAGGTACGACGACATTTTGAAGGTTTTAGGTATGGCGTGTGGTGCAACTTCGCCACTGTATGGCTGCTCAATGAACCGACCGGTGTTCCTTTTTGGTAAGTGTTTTGGGACACCTGGTATTTTGTCTACCCTTTCTTGGTGCTTTTTTATTTGGTCTCGGAACATTTTGTTTTTGTTCTCCATATTCCTCAAAATGGCTATGAGGGTGTCGTCACCTGCATTATTAACATTGCGAGTAATACCTGTTACAGGAGGAGGGCCGTGTTGCTCGTCTGTCACTGGTGTGACATAAACTCTTGCATTCTCTTTGTTCATCCTTTGGGTGGGTTTGTCAAGGATGCTGGTTAGCGTGTTCGTCAACCACGATTCGAGTAGCTTTTTTACCGCTGGTGGCGCCTCTTTCGTTGTGGACGTAGAGGCCCCTTTACGTTTGAGGTTGTGATGCTGCCGTGAGGAAGGGATGAACCACTCCGCCTGGGGGAGGCGTTTGGCGTCATGTCCTCAACATCTGTTTTAGTGGCCTTGTTGATGGTGTTTATGAGGCTGGTAGTAAGATCGGATACTGCCTTCATCCTTTCTTCTTCATTACCCGCCATGTCAAACTATGCACGCAAGAAAAGACAAGGTTTTGCATTTTTTTTTCTAGATCTGAAAGGAACTAAGCTTTGACTAGGAAATCCCCACAGACGACACCAAATATTTGACCAAAAAATGATAACCTTTAGTTAAACTAATTAATCAGTTACTAAAGGGGGTTAATCTTAGTTAAAGCTAATAACTACATATCTTAGATTAATGGTGTAGAAGAAGTGGACAGTGTCAAGACATATTTAATGCACCAATATTAAATGCGTCGAATACAATAATATGTTAGAAATATATGATATTAAATAGCAATAAATGGCACTAAATATAAATAAGGAGGAAGATTCATCCAATATTGAATGAGATGGATGATTCCTTCCTCTGACAGTGATGAATGACAAGAATATGAGAGAATATTGAATACTTTCTCGGATCTGGTGGAAATGACAAGAGATAATCCAAAAAGGTCGAATCTATTCAGAAAGTTGTTCTTTGTATTTATCTAGAGAGTTTGGTTTTTCAAAAGAGTTCTTATCATATCGAATATTACATGCCTTTTGCCTCATCTCACATTCTATTTATATGGGATATTCCCAAATAACCCTAAAAGTACAAACAGAGAGAATATTCAATAGAATATTCCCACTAAAGATCCCAATACAAAACTACTTGTTACTTCTATCCACGTTGCTCGACCTCGGATGTGATTGACCGCTTGGCGGCTCGTTCCATTGATCACTAGTCGACCTCGGCCAAACTGCCCGTGATGATTTGCAAATCACTCATGATAACCATCTCTGTGTGCTGAACTTCCTCAGTCTGATTTTCACCCATACAAAGTGCACTTCGATTGATCTTTATACTAGATTTTTTAGTTATATTGGATTTCATTTCACCCTAATTCGATCCTTTATTAAGTAGTTTTATGAAATAGTAAGAGTTATATATACAAATATATTCTTATAGTTCTCAGTAACTAGTAAAGGTGACGAAAAACTGTCACGACCCAAAATCCAACTAGTCGTGATGACACCTAACCCAACCTGCTAGGTAAGCCAATTAACAACTATCCAATTTCAATGAAATTTAATAAGACAACTAAGTAAAACAAAATATCTAAATCCTATACATTTCCCAAGGACTGGTAGTACAAATCATGAGCTTCTAAGAATAAAATTTACAAAGCTGAAAGGAAATAAATACATCGTCTGTTTGAAAAGTACATAAACATAGTTTTATAGATCTAAAGCTACCACGAACAAGGGGAATCTACAACCGGGACGCAGGTACATCTTCAATCCAGCTCCCATCGAACACAACAACATCAACAGCCAACATCTGCACGAAAGATGCAGAAGTGTAGTATGAGTACAACCGACCCCATGTACTCAGTAAGTAACAAACCTAACCTTATGTTGAAAGCAGTGACGAGCTAACACAAGGTCGGGTACAAAACTAATATTCCACATCAGTTCATAACAGCATAATACGGGTAATAAAAGAGGTATCTCAGAAGTAATATGCTCAACTCTTTCACATTTCTAGAAACTGGGCATGCTTTTCAAATATCTCAGTGAAAACCCAAAATCTTTTACCAAAATGCCAAAAATACGAGTAAGTTTGAAAACTGTAATTTTTCCAAATATTCTTTCCATAATAAATAAGATGTTTCATTTTCTTTCCAGATAACAAGTGAAAAATACCTCTCTATGCCCACATATCAATGTGTGTAAAAAGTCATGAATGACGTGATACTATATAGTATGAGGAAAAACGCATCTCTATGCTTGTATGTCATATATGCATGCAAATGCCATGTATCACAGAGATGAACCATGTACTCACACTCTCCAAGTACTCAATCTCACTATCTCGCATCCTCTCTCACTATGGTTCGGGCCGTTCGACCCTCGGCAGTGCACAAAGATGATTATTATGATGGCTCAGGCCGGTTGTCCTTATCCCGTATGCGCATGCTAAATTGTTAGACGTTTTTCATGAATTCTGAAGTGACAAGATATTTGGGGGAAAATAAAGAAGAAATTATCTATTTAAGATATTTGGGGGAAAATGAGGAAGTAGTAACTGTTTATTTACTTTCATTATTTATTTGAATTACAGTTATCCGTAATGATTACTATTTTATCATGCTCGTATGCCTATAATTGATATCATATTGTGTTAAATTAATTTGTTGGACCTTAGTGAGTGTCTAATTTGACCTCTCGTCACTACCTCTCTGAGGTTAGGCAGGCGACTTACTGAGTACACATTGTTTTCGTACTCATGCTACACTTGCTGTGCATTTTTATTGCACAGGTTCCTTCATAGCGATCTGGCTGGTTTGGAGACTTAGGCGAGCTGCATTATCCGGAGGCGATCCTCAGGTGGCATAGTCCCCCTCGTATTGCATTATTTTATTTTAATTTTCTTGTCCAATTGTATTTCGGACAAGCTTTGTAGAAATTGTAAAATTCTTAGAAATTGCCCATGCACTTGTGATACAGGGTTCTGGGATGTGTTTGGGATTTAATGGAATAAATGGAGTAGTTTACCTATCGTATTTATTTGATAAATTTTTATTCGCTTTTATGACTTGTAAGTGAAAGGTAATGATTTCAAAAAAAAAATGTTAAAAATAAAACCCAGAAATTTATTTCAACTAATTAATGATTGGCTTGCCTGACGGTGGTGTCCGGCGCCATCACGACCTTAATAGATTTTTGGGTCGTTACATTATGGTATCAGAGCGCTAGGTTCCCTTAGGTCTCACGAGTCATGAGCAAGTCTAGTAGAGTCTTGCGGATCGGTACAAAGACGCCTGTACTTATCTTCGAGGGGCTACAGGGATGTTAGGAGTACTTCCCCTCTTGATTTCTCATCGTGCGATTTGATTTCCTTTAAGGCTTATTCCTGTGTTTCTTCCTACTCAATCTTATACGTCGCGAAGCGCTTGCTACGAATTGGAAATTTGAGGAATTGATATGGTGCTACAGATGTGATGCAAAATGTTTTCCATGTGTAATTGGTTGGGGGGCAGTTGTTATGTCCCTGTAGAAGGATAATATGTGGTTTCAGCTCAGTAGCTATGTTTCTGAGAGCCTTAAGTCTATGCTCAGGTAGTGATGATTCTTACGATTGGTTATCGCACGATGTCAATATGATGATAAAACGCTTGCCCATAGACTTGGTGTTATAAAGCGAGGTGGAGTTTTTATATGTGATGTGTTATCGTCGTCATTTATCGAATGGAATGTGTGAAGTTCATCAGTGCTATGGTGTCTTCGGTTGCATGAGGTCAGAATATTGTGAAGAAGTATTGAAGAAGCGGCTGTCAGAGACCGTGAAGTGCGGTGGTTCAGTATTGGATAAGTATTGATACTGAATGTAGGTCGAGAAAGGTGATCTTCGAAGAGTTTAAAGTCGTGGCAAACTGCTGGTTCAGGAGCTACAGAGAATGATGTTGAATTGAGGCAGCAATTGGACAACATACGATGAGGGAAGATATGTGAAAAGTGCTAGGCGGTGGTTCTATTTCTAGGAGGCCAGGTGTAAGAGGCGGAAGTAGAGCAGTCGCATAGAGGGAGAGCAGCATAGTAGTGACTTAGAAGGTATTGTAGCGCATTTAGTAGATGTCCATGGCGAGCAGACAGACTAGTAAGGTTAGTGAATGAGAACAGGCTTGGGATGGAGTATTGATGTCGTAGAGATAGTGAAGTAAAACGTCGTTGGAGGTTGTCAGTTGGTGATCTCCACATGTGGGTTATCTCCTGTGAGTAGGTTAGCGGTTGTGTGGTTGACATGTTTCTGTGAGGGATTATGGTGGCTATTCGGTAGGGGGCAGAATGTGTGAATGATGCTAGAGAATTTAAGTAGTTAGGGAATGCCAACAAAAGAATTTGGAAGAATTGAACAGGTTGGTTGAGCAAGATCATGCTAACAAAGGAGAAAGGATCTCAACAGGGTCTAGAATGGTGTAAGGAGTAGCTTCGGGCTAAGTGGGGAGTCCCACCACTTGCAATAGGGTTGTAGGATTGTGTTCTCATGGGATTGCGGATTGTCGGCGTAATGGCAAGTTATTGCAGCTAAGGGAAAGGAGTAATAGGGTAATTGTGCATGTGATTTGATAAATGTGTGCAAAATTTGGTCCTATTGGACCAGAGTTAGGCTTTGGAAGATTAAGAATTTATGCTTAATGCATAGGCGAATCGTAAGGGTAGTGACTCAGTCACGTGTGTCATTGAAAATGGTGTTCGTGTGCTAGAAGAGCCTTGGGGTTGATTGTAATTGGGGCCAGTCAGTGCGGGTGACACTCAATAGCGGTCCTAATGAATTCAAAAGTTATGAATGCAGTGTTTAAGGGTTAAAATCAGCCGTATGATTAAGAATTGAGCTTTTGCAGCATAATTCCTGAGAGAAGGAAGATGGTTGGGGTGTTCTATGATATGTTTCAGCGTGCATGATAATATTGGAGGAGTAAGAGAAATAAACTCCGAGTTGTAGAAAGTTTATCAGGAGGGTATGAGACGGGTTGCGGGATTTAGGCAGCATGGTCCCGTGAATGAAGGTCACTCGGGATGAGTGAGGGTTGAGTTTGCTGTAAGTTGAAGGAAGTTACTGTTATTTCTGAGGCAATTAATAATGATTAAAAGAAGATAGATTGATTAGCCATGGTTGAAATGGCACATTTACGGCAGTGATCAGTTCCTTCGATGTGATTAAGTTATACATGTGGTTTGTGCCAGTGCGCGAGGCACGTCAGCCGTCGAAATAGATTATTATTTGGAAGCATTCAAGTATTATGGCCTGTCAGGTGTAGGCGGATCCCGGAAGGGTTATGGTGGTTCAGACCACTACTTAAGGATATGCATGTATGTGATTGTGGGAATTCACTCCTGTGTTGTGGTGGTTCTCTTGAATTGAGTTACGTAAAAGGTTTCTATACGATGAAGTGTTCACCCTATTAGTGGTTCAGAAGTTATGATGTAATTCTTGCACTATCTCATATTGGTATGTTAGGTGGCGGTAAGCAGTATGTAACTGGGAGTAAGAATCGAGATTGCGGTTCAGTGTTAACAAGGATGTCATGAGCTCAGATGAGCAATAAAAAGTGATTTGAAAGTTCAAGAGTAAGCTGGTGTTAACTTCAGTGTCACCTGAGATCGATATTCGGTGAGAGGGGCTTTGTACCCTAGTCATGGGTTCTTGATGTGTTTTGCGGCCTTAGTGTGGTCGGTTTATGGATGTGAAGACTTGTTACCTTGTGGAAGGTCGTGGGAGCGTGACCACGGGGAGATTGTATAAGTTTGACATGTAGTCACTTGATTTGTTGAAGATTTAGACCAAGTATAAGGAAGTGCAATATTTCTTATTTGAGGATTTATGCCTGGAAGGGGTTCAATTCATTTGGTTGTGATTGTGGGGTGTTGTCCCGATTATGATGGTTGTTCTCGTGTATTATGAGCGAAAGTAGGTTAATATGGACCCAGGTAAAGCTATTAGATTAGTTTGGTGCGAGCAAGGTAGACTCGATGTTTATATTTTGATTTAAATATGATTATGGGATCCGTAGAGCCATGCATGTTCATTTCAGTGGAGCGCTTTTCATGGAAAGGTATTAGAACAACATATGTTGTTCCGTCTTCGTCAAATTCATGTGATAATATGATTGTGCCATGTGAGTTGTGAAACAACTTGATAATTTCTTATGTGTTGAGATCTCCATGTAGTGATGATGTTATGTGAGCAGGACAACTCTTGAGATCTAGAGTATATATATATATATCTCACCTCAGTTGTGCTTGAGTTTTGTGAGCATATGGATTTACCAATTTCCCCAGGATGGTATTATGCACTTAGCGTGCTTGTGACCGATATTCAGTAAAGTGTAATAGTGAACAATTCAGATCCATGTGTATTTTCCTTGTGTAAATTTTATGATGGAATCGGGTGGCATGCCGCCACGGGTATGTTATTTGGATCGGGTTGCACGCCACAACAGTATGATGATGAGTAAGATTCCTATATTTATTTTTCTTGTGTTTTACTTTCTATTTTCTGAGAAGAGTTCATAATAAGATGCGTGAGTCGAGTAGTCTTTTCATGAGTCATTTCTTTATGTATCATGTTCGGTTATGGCCTATTGGCGCGTTGTGGCGTCATCTGAGACGGTTGGTCATGTTTGGGGTGATCTGTTGTCTGAGCAGCTCATACTGGGTGATACGAGATTATTGGATCAGGGATCAGTGCGATAAGATTATGTGAAATACATTGAAGGACAATTATCAACAGTTGGTTCATAATGATGTGATGATTCTAGTCAAGATGAGATATTCAATGATTTGTTAACTCTGCAATTGGTTATAAATTTCTACCCGTCTCCTCCGTTGTAGTGGTATCGCCAGTATTATATCAGGATGTATGTATATGTCATAAGGTGCCTTGGGAGCATCAGGTTCATGGAATTTTGCTATTAAGGTTTAGGGAGTGTCGTTGTGTTCAGATGACGAATTATGCGGTGCATGGTGCTAATTCAACAAGGGTATGCAGTCATGTTCTGGTATGTCGTATGGTAGTTGATACGGTGTTCGTATATATTGGAACTAGGCCTGACAGAGAAATTTTAGGTGTTGGAACTGGATTTCGAGCCTATTATATGGATAAAATAAGAAATCTTCAGATTTGATCAAGCTAATGTACTCTGCTGGGTTGTGGTAGCACGGGCAGGTGCTTGAGGTGTTAAGCAGTGATTTCAGATAACTCCAGAGCAGTTCGTAGCACGTTCGAGGATGAACGTCTGTTTAAGTGAGGGAGAATGTAACAATCAGACCGGTCGTTTTGAGACCTAGCACCTCGATCAACTGTTCGAAGTCAGGAGAAACTTCATTTCAGGTATTATGACTCATGCATATGGTCGGAATGAAATTAGGGAAGTTCGAGTCAAACTGGAAAGAAATTTCTTATTTCAGAAGCCTTAAGTTGGAGAAATGGACTAAGATTGGAATTTTGAGTAAACGACCTCCGAATCAGGATTTGAAGGTTTCTGTAGTTCGTATGATGATTTCGGACTTGGGCCTATGTCCGGATCAGGTTTTGGATAACCCGGGAGCGTTACAGCGTATATTGTGGAAGTCAGCATTTTGAAGGAAATTTCCTAAGTTTGGCTTGAAGCGCATTTCAGTGTTATTAATGTCCGTTTGGGATTCCAAGCTTGGGAATAGCTCCGTATGGTGATTCTGGGGTTGGGAGCGCGATCGTAAGTGAATTCGGATGTCTGTAGATTGTTTTTGAAGTCATTTGGCTAAAATTAGAGAGATTCGTGGAAATTTTGATATCGGGGTCGGAATACGATTTCGGAAGTTGGAGCTGGTCCGTAATGTCGAATATGACTTGTGTGCAAAATTTGAGATCAATCGGACGAGATATGATGGGTTTCGGCATGGAATGTGGAAGTTTGAAATTTCAAGTCCTTAAAGTTTGAATTTTAGAGAGATTCGTGAGTTCGGCATTGTTTGGTGTGATTTGAGGCCTCGAGCAAGTCTACACTATGTTTTGGAACAGGTTGGTGTAATGGGACGGGGTCCCGGGGGCCTCGGGTGGATTCCGGGTGTTTAACGTGTCAAGTTTGAAGTTTGAAGATGGCTGAGGTTGCTGTCATCTGGTGTGACCGCACCTGCGAGGCTTGGTCCGCAGGTACGAAAGTTTGCTGGTTTGGCAGAGAGGGCAGGTGCGATGGAGTTTCTGCACCTGCGAAGCCGCAGATGCGGACAATGAGTGCAGGCGCGAAGTTTGTCTTGAGCTGAGGAAAACTGCAGGTGCGGAAGTTTGGGCGCACCTGCGAAATCGCAGGTGCTAGAGCTGGCTCACATGTGCGAAAAATGGCCTGGGTAGAATGTTTTACAACCGAGATATGCTGGCCATTTCTCCCATTTTCTTTTGGTATGAGGTGATTTTGATGGTCTTCAAGAGAGGATTTCTTCATGCAATGCTAGGTAAGTAATTCCTTCATGTTTCTAAGTTAAATACAAGGTTATTACATGGAATTATACATGAGAATTTGTAGGAAAATTGGGAAATCTTGAAGAAAACCTAGAAATTTGTATTTGGATTTTAACCACGAATTTGAGCATGGAATTTAGAGTAAATTGTATATTTGAACTAGTAAAGCTATGGGTAGAATATATCTTCGAGAAAATTTCAGATTCCGGGCACGTGGGCCCGAGGGAAATTTGGTCAATTCGCTGAGCGGGGTTGGAAAATTATATAATTTGGAATTTTTGCAAATATGAGAGTATATTTTCATTTGTGTGTCGTTGTTTGGATAGTTTTGGGGCGTTGTGCATCCATTGGAGTCGTCGGAGGGCTTGGAAGCCGGTTATGGAATTTCGGAGCGAGGTAAGTCTCCTTTCTAACTTTGTGAGGGGGAATTGTCCCCCTAGCTGAACTAAATAAATACATGCTATTAATTGCGAGGGCTACATACGCACGAAGTGACGAGGTTCCGTACGTAGCTACTATTATGCTTATGTCTGGGTAGTTTCGGACCCACTAGCATGCCTTATCTGTTGTACATGTGATCCTGCCAATAATATTAGACTGATAATGCTATTGAATTTGTAACTTATTTCCTACGAAGGCTAGAAAGTACCTTCTTAATCATTTAGAAAGAGAATTGACTCCTCCGTGGATAATTGTATTCCGGATGAGGTTATATTATTGAATATTATTAAACTTGGCAAATAAATTTCGAGAAAAGATTTAAATACTATTTTGTTATTTTTAAAAGAGAAATTTGTCATTTACTTGAGTATTTGTTTTCCCGATGTAGTCGGGGTGGACTGTTGATTGTGCATGACTGCATCTGGCCGCTTCACAATTTACATTCCGCGAGCGGAGTGTTATTTCCCCCACTCTCATGGGAGCGGGTCGTACGCCACGACGGATTGAAAGATGCACTTATGGTTCAGGCCATTCGACCCTCGACAGTGCATGGATATGATTGTTTTATTTAAAGATGCACTTATGGTTCAGGCCGTTCGACCCTCGACAGTGCATAGATATGATTATTTTATGGAAAATGTGCACTTATGGTTCGGGCCATTCGACCCTCGGCAGTGCACAAAGATGATTATTATGATGGCTCAGGCCGGTTGTCCTTATCCCGTATTGCGCATTCTAAATTATTAGACGCTTTTCATGAATTCTGAAGTGACAAGATATTTGGAGGAAAATAAAGAAGAAATTATCTATTTAAGATATTTGGGGGAAAATGAGGAAGTAGTAACTGTTTATTTACTTTCATTATTTATTTGAATTACAGTTATCCGTAATGCTTACTGTTTTATCATGCTCGTATGCCTATAACCGATATCATATTGTGTTAAATTAATTTGTTGGACCTTAGTGAGTGTCTAATTTGACCTCTCGTCACTACCTCTCTGAGGTTAGGCGGGCGACTTACTGAGTACACATTGTTTTTGTACTCATGCTACACTTGCTGTGCATTTTATTGCACAAGCACCTTCATAGCGATGTGGCTGGTTTGGAGACTTAGGCGGACTGCATTATCCGGAGGCGGAGCTGGCAGAGTCCCCCTCGTATTGCATTATTTTATTTTAATTTTCTTGTCCAAATGTATTTCGGACAAGCTTTGTAGAAATTGTACAATTCTTAAAAATTGCCCATGCACTTGTGATATCGGGTTCTGGGATGTGTTTGGAATTTAATGGCATAAATGGAGTAGTTTACCTATCGTATTTATTTGATAAATTTTTATTTGCTTTTATGACTTATAAATGAAAGGTATTGATTTCAAAAATAAAAAAAAAATGTTAAAAAAAAACCCAGGAATTTATTTCAAGTAATTAATGATTGGCTTGCCTGACGGTGGTGTCCGGCACCATCACGACCTTAATAGATTTTTGTGTTGTGAAAACATGGTATCAGAGCGCTAGGTTCCCTTAGGTCTCACGAGTCATGGTCAAGTCTAGTAGAGTCTTGCGGATCGATACGGAGACGTCTGTACTTATCTTCGAGGGGCTACATGGCGGTTAGGAGTACTTCCCCTCTTGATTCCTCATCGTTCGATTTGATTTCCTTTAAGGCTTATGACTATGTTTCTTCCTACTCAATCTTATACGCCGCGAAATGTTTGCTATGAATCGGTAATTTGAGGAATTGATATGGTGCTACAGATATGATGCGAGATGTTTTCCATGTGTAATTGGTTGGGGGGCTGTTGTTATGGCCCTGCAGAAGGATAATATGTGGTTTCAGCTCAGTAGCTATGTTTCTGAGAGCCTTAAGGCTATGCTCAGGTACTGATGATGCTTACGATTGGTTATCGCACGATGTCAATATGATGATAGAACGCTTCCCCATATGTTGGGTCCTGATGAATGGTTTGAAGGGAGGTCTTCTCAGAGTGTGATTCGAGATTTCGGTATTTTAGTTCTGGCAGAGGGAAGGCATATGGGTTATAAATTGGTCAGGTTGTGTATAGATAAAGTGGTAAGACTTGGTGTTATCAAGCGAGGTGTAGTTTTCACCTGTGATGTGTTATCATCGTCCTTGATCGAATGGAATATGTTATGTTCATCAGTGTCATGGTTTCTTCGGTTGCATGGGGTCAGAATATTATGAAGAAGTTTTGAAGAAGCGGCTGTCAGAGACCGTAAGGTGCAGTGGTTCAGTATTGGATAAGTATTGATAATGAATGTAGCCCGAGAAAGGTGATCTTCAGAGAGTTTAAAGTCGTGGCGAACTGCTGGTTCAAAAGCTATAGAGAATGATGTTTAATTGAGGCAGCAATTGGGCAACATACGATGAAGGAAGATATGTGAAAAGTGCTAGACGGTGGTTCCATTTCTAGGAGGCCAGGTGTAAGAGGCGGAAGTCGAGCAGTCGCATAGAGGGGGAGTTTTATCAAGTGGAGGAACGACAGTATAGTAGTGAATTAGAAGGTATTTTAGCGCATTTAGTAGATGTCCATGGGGAGCGGACAAACTAGTAAGGTTGGTGAATAAGAACAGGCTTGGGATGGAGTATTGATGTCGTAGAGATAGTGCAGTACAATGTCGTTGGAGGGTGTTAGTTGGTGATTTCCACATGTGGGTTATATCCTGTGAGTAGGTTAGCGGTTATGTGGTTGGCAAGTTTCTGTGAGGGATTCTGGTGGCTATTCGGTAGGAGGTATAATGTGTGAATGATGTTAGAAAATTTAAGTATTTAGGGAATGCTAACAAGAGAATTTGGAAGAATTGAACTGATTGGTTGAGCAAGATCATGCTAACAATGGAGAAAGGATCTCAGCAGGGTCTAGAGTAGTGCAAGGAGTAGCTTCGGGCTAAGTGGGGGAGTCCCACCATCTGCAGTAGGGTTGTAGGATTGTGTTCTCATGGGGTTGCAGATTGTTGGCGTAGTGGCAAGTTATTGCAGCTAAGGGAAATTAGTAAAAGGGTAATTGTGCATGTGATTTGATAAATGTTTGCAAAACTTGGTCCTATTGGACCTGGGATAGGCTTTGGAAGATTCAGAATTTATGCTTAATGCACAAGAGAATCGTAAGGGTAGTGACTCAGTCACGTGTATAATTGAAAAGAGTGTTCGTGTGCTAGAAGAACCTTGGGGTTGACTAAATTCGGGTCCAATTAGCGCGGGTGACACTCAATAGCGGTCCTAGTAAATTCAAAAGTTAAGAATGCGGCGTTTAAGGGTTAAAGGCAGCCGTATGGTTAAGAATTGAGCTTTTGCAGCGTAATTCCTGAGAGAAGGAAGATGGTTGGGGTGTTCTATGATATGTTTCAGCGTGCAGGATAGTATTGGAGGAGTGAGAGAAATAAACTCCGGGTTGTATAAAGATTATAAGGAGGGTATGAGACGGGTTGCGGGATTTAGGCAGCATGGTGTCGTGAATCAAGGTCACTCGGGATGAGTGAGGGTTGAGTTTGCTGTGAGTTGAAGGAAGTTACTGTTATTTCTGAGGCAGTTAATAATGATTAAAAGAAGATAGATTGATTAGCCATGGTTGAAATGGCACATTTACGGCAGTGATCAGTTCCTTCGATGTGATTAAGTTATGCATGTTGTTTGTGCCGGTGTGCGAGGCATGTCAGCCGTCAAAATATATTTTTATTTGGAAGCATTCAAGTATTATGGAATTTCAGGTGTAGGCGGATCCCGGAAGTGTTATGGTGGTTCAGACCCTTACTTAAGGATTTATATGTATTGTGATTGTGGGAATTCACTCGTGTGTTGTGGTGGTTCTCTTGAATTGAGTTAAGTAAAATATTTCCATACGATGAAGTGTTCACCCTATTAGTGGTTCAGAAGTTACGATGGAATTCTTGCGCTATCTCATATTGGCATGTTAGGTGCGGCAAGCAGTATGTAACTAAGAGTAAGAATCGAGATTGCGGTTCGGTATTAACAAGGATGTCGTGAGCTCGAATGAGCAAGAAAAAGTGATTTGAAGGTTCAAGAGTAAGCTGGTGTTAACTTCAGTGTCACTTGAGATCGACATTCGGTGAGAGGGGCTTTGTACCCTGGTCATGGGTTCTTGATGTGTTTTGCGGCCTTAGTGTGGTCGGTGTTATGGATGTGCGGACTTGTTACCTCGTGGAAGGTCGTGGGAGCGTGACCACAGGGAGATTGTATAAGTGTGACATGTAGTCACCTGATTGGTTGAAGATTTAGACCAAGTATAAGGAAGTGCAATATTGCTTATTTGAGAATTTATGCCTGGAAGGCGTTCAGGTCATTTGGTTGTGGATTGTGGGGTATTGTCCCGGCCATGATGGTTGTTCTCGCGTATTATGAGAGAAAGTAGGTTAATATGGACTCAGGTAAAGCTATTAGCTTAGTTTGGTGCAAACAAGGTAGACTCGATGTTTGTGGATGGATTTAAATATGATTATGGGCTCCGTATGAGCCAGGCATGTTCATTTCAGTGGAGCGCTTTTCATGGAAAGGTATTAGAACAACAGATGTTGTTCCGTCTTCGTCAAATTCATGTGATAATATGATTGTACCGTGTGAGTTATGAAACGGCTTGATAATTTCTTATGTGTTGAGATCTCCGTGTAGTGATGATCTTATGTGAGCAGGACAACTCTTGAGATCCAAAGTATATATATATATATATCGCACCTCAGTTGTTCTTGAGTTTTATAAGCATATGGCTTTATCAGTTTCCTCAGGATGGTATTATGCACTTAGCGTGCTTGTGACTGATATTCGATAGTGTCTAATAGTGAGAAATTCAGCTATGTGTGTAATTTCCTTGTGTAAATTTTATGATGGGATCGGGTGGCACGCCGCCACGGGTATGTTATTTGTATCGGGTTTCACGCCGCAACAATATGATGATGAGTAAGATTCCTATATTTATTTTTCTCGTGTTTTACTTTCTATTTTCTGAGAAGAGTTCATAATAAGATGCGTGAGTTGAGTAGTCTTTTCATGAGTCATTTCTTTATGTATCATGTTCGAGTTATGGCCTATTGGCGCGTTGTGACGTCATGTGAGACGGTTGGTCAAGTTTGGGGTGATCTGTTGTCTGAGCAGTTCATACTGGGTGAGACGAGATTATTGGATCAAGGATCAATGCGATAAGATTATGTGAAATACATTGAAGGACAATTATCAACAGTTGGTTCATAATGATGTGATGATTCTAGTCAAGATGAGATATTCAATGATTTGTTAACTCTGCAGTTGGTTATGAATTTCTACCGTCTCCTCCGTTGTAGTGGTATCGCCAGTATTATATCAGGATGTATGTATATGTCATAAGGTGCCTTGGGAGCATCAGATTCATGTAATTTTGGCTATTAAGGTTTAGGGAGTGTCGTTGTGGTCAGATGACGAATTATGCGGTGCATGGTGCTAATTCCGCAAGGGTATGCAGTCATGTTCTGGTATGTCGTATGGTAGTTGATACGGTGTTCGTATATATTGGAACTAGGCCTGACAGAGAAATTTTAGGTGTTGGAACTGGATTTCGAGCCTATTATATGGATAAAATAAGAAATCTTAAGATTTGATCAAGCTAATGTACTCTGCTGGGTTGTGGTAGCACGGGCATGTGCTTGAGGTGTTAAGCAGTGATTTCAGATAACTCCAAAGCAGTTTGGCTTGAAGCGCATTTCAGGGTTATTGATGTCTGTTTGGGATTCCGAGCCTGGGAATAGCTCTGTATGGTGATTCTGGAGTAGGGAGCGCGATCATAAGTGAATTCGGATGTCCGTAGGTTGTTTTTGAAGTCATTTGGCTAAAGATAGAAATTTGAAGGTTTTTGAGAAATCCGACCGGAAGTGGAAATTTTGATATCGAGGTCAGAATGCGATTTCGGAAGTTGGAGCAGGTCCGTAATGTCGAATATGACTTGTGTGAAAAATTTGAGGTTAATCGGACGTGATTTGATGGGTTTTGGCATCGAATGTGGAAGTTTTAAATTTCAAGTCCTTAAAGTTTGAATTTTAGAGCGATTCGTGATTTCGGCGTTGTTTGATGCGATTTGAGGCCTCGAGCAAGTTCGCACTATGTTTTGGAACAGGTTGGTGTAATGGTACGGGGTCCCAGGGGTCTCGGGTGGATTCCGGGTGGTTAATGTGTCAAGTTTGGAGTTTGAAGAAGGCTGAGGTTGCTGTCATCTGGTGTGACCGCACCTGCGAGGCTTGGGCCGCAAGTGCAAAAGTTTGCTGGGTTTGAAGGGAGCGCAGGTGCGATGGAGTTTCCGCACCTGCAAAGCCGCAGATGCGGACAATAAGCGCAGGTCTGAAGTCTTGCTTGAGCTGAGGAAAACTGCAGGTGCGGAAGTTTGGGCGCACCTGCGGAATCACAGGTGCGAGAGCTGGATCGCAGGTGCGAAAAATGGCCTGGGCAGAATGTTTTAAAACAAAGATTTGCTGGCCATTTCTCCCATTTTCTTTTGGTGTGGGGCGATTTTGAGGGGCTTCAAGAGAGGATTTTTCTTCATGCAATGCTAGGTAAGTAATTCCTTCATGTTTCTAAGTTAATACAAGGTTATTACATGGAGTTATACATGAGAATTTTTAGGAAAATTGGGAAATCTTGAAGAAAACCTAGAAATTTGTATTTGGATTTTAACCACGAATTTGAGCATGGAATTTAGAGTAAATTGTATATTTGAACTAGTAAAGCTATGGGTAAAATATATCTTCGAGAAATTTGGGATTCCGGGCACGTGGACACGAGGGCATTTTGGTCAATTCGCTGAGCGGGGTTGAAAAATTATATAATTTGGAATTGTTGCAAATATTAGAGTATATTTTCATTGGTGTGTTGTTGTTTGGATAGTTTTGGGGCGTTCTGCATCCATTGGAGTCGTCGGGAGGGCTTGGAAGTCGGTTATGGAATTTTGGAGCGAGGTAAGTCTCCTTTCTAACTTTGTGAGGGGGAATTGTCCCCCTAGGTGAACTAAATAAATAAATGCTATTAATTGCGGGGACTACGTACGCACAAAGTGACGATGGTCCGTGCGTAGCTACTATTATGCTTATGTCCAGGTAGTTTAGGACCCACTAGCATGCCTTACGTGTTGTACATGTGATCCTGCTAATAATATTAGACCGACAATGCTATTGAATTTGTAACTTATTTCCTACGAAGGCTAGAGTGTACGTTCTTAATCATTTAGAAAGAGAATTGACTCCTCCGTGGATAATTGTATTCCGGATGAGGTTATATATTGAATATTATTTAACTTGGCAAATGAATTTCGAGAAACTATTTAAATATTATTTTGTGATTTTTAAAATAGAAATTTGTCATTTACTTGAGTATTTGTTTTCCCGATGTAGTCGGGGTGGACTGTTTATTGTGCATGACTGCATGTGACCGCTTCACAATTTACATTCCGCGAGCGGAGTGTTATTTCCCCCACTCTCATGGGAGCGGATCGTATGCCACGACGGATTGAAAGATGCACTTATGGTTCGGGCCGTTCGACCCTCGGTAATGCATATATATGATTATTTTATTTAAAGATGCACTTATGGTTCAGGCCGTTCGACCCTCGGCAGTGCATAGATATGATTATTTTATGGCAAAGGCACACTTATGGTACGGGCCGTTCGACCCTCGGCAGTGCACATAGATGATTATTATGATGGCTCAGGCCGGTTGTCCTTATCCAGTATGCGCATGCTAAATTGTTAGACGTTTTTCATGAATTCTGAAGTGACATGATATTTGGGGGAAAATAAAGAAGAAATTATTTATTTAAGATATTTGGGGGAAAATGAGGAAGTAGTAACTGTTTATTTACTTTCAGCATTTATTTGAATTACAGTTATCCGTAATGCTTACTGTTTTATCATCCTCGTATGCCTATTACCGATATCATATTGTGTTAAATTAATTTTTTGGACTTTAGTGAGTGTCTAATTTGACCTCTCGTCACTACCTCTCTGAGGTTAGGCAGGCGACTTACTGAGTACACATTATTTTCGTACTCATGCTACACTTGCTGTGCATTTTTATTGCACAGGTACCTTCATAGCGATGTGGCTGGTTTGAAGACTTAGGCAAGCTGCATTATCCGGAGGCGATCCGCAGCTGGCAGAGGCCCCCTCGTATTGCATTATTTTATTTTAATTTCCTTGTCCAAAATTATTCCAGACAAGCTTTCTAGAAATTGTTAAATTCTTAGAAATTGCTCATGCACTTGTGACACCGGGTTCTGGGATGTGTTTGGGATTTAATGGAGTAGTTTACCTGTCGTATTTATTTGATAAATTTTTATTCGCTTTTATGACTTGTAAGTGAAAGGTAATGATTTCAAAAATAAAAAATATGTTAAAAAAAACCCAGGAATTTATTTCAACTAATAAATGATTGGCTTGCCTGACAGTGGTGTCCGGCGCCATCACGACCTTAATATATTTTTGTGTCGTGACAACATGGTATCATAGCGCTAGGTTCCCTTAGGTCTCACGAGTCATGAGCAAGTCTAGAAGAGTCATGCGGATCGGTACAGAGACGCCTGTACTTATCTTCGAGGGGCTACATGGCGGTTAGGAGTCCTTCCCCTCTTGATTCCTCATCGTGCGATTTGGTTTTCTTTAAGGCTTATGCCTATGTTTCTTCCTACTTAATATTATACGTCGCGAAACGCTTGATATGCGTTGGGAATTTGAGGAATTGATATGGTGCTACAGATATGATGCGAGATGTTTTCCATGTCTAATTGGTTGGGGGGCTGTTGTTATGGCCCTGCAGAAGGATAATATGTGGTTTCAGCTCAGTAGCTATGTTTTTGAGAGCCTTAAGGCTATGCTCAGGTAGTGATGATGCTTACGATTGGTTATCGCGCGATGTCAATATGATGATAGAATTCTTGCCCATATGTTGGGTCCTGATGAATGGTTTGAATGGAGGTCTTCTCAGAGTGTGATTCGAGATTTGGATATTTTAGTTCCGGCAGAGGAAATGCATCTGGGTTATAAATGGTCAGGTTTTGGATATATAAAGTAGTAACACTTGGTGTTATCAAGCAAGGTGGAGTTTTCACCTGTGATGTGTTATCGTCATCATTGATTGAATGGAATGTGTTAAGTTCATCAGTGCCATGGTTTCCTCGGTTGCATGGGGTCAGAATATTATGAAGAAGTATTGAAGAAGCGGATGTCTGATACCGTGAGGTGCGGTGGTTCAGTATTGGATAAGTATTGATAATGAATGTAGCTCGAGAAAGGTGATCTTCAAAGAGTTTAAAGTTGTGGCGAACTGCTGGTTCAGGAGCTACAGAGAATGGTGTTGAATTGAGGAAGCAATTGGGCAACATACGATAAAGAAAGATATGTGAGGAGTGCTAGGCGGTGGTTCCATTTCTAGGAGGCCAGGTGTATGAAGCGGAAGTCGAGCAGTCGCATAGAGGGGGAGTTTGACCAAGTGGAGGAGCGGCAGCATAGTAGTGAATTAAAAGGTATTGTAGCGCATTTAGTAGATATCCATGGGGAGTGGACATACTAGTAAGGTTGGTGAATGAGAACAAGCTTGGGATGGAGTATTGATGTCGTAGAGATAGTGCAGTACAACGTCGTTGGAGGGTTTCAGTTGGTGATTTCCACATGTGGGTTATGTCCTGTGAGTAGGTTAGCGGTTGCGTGGTTGGCAAGTTTCTGTGAGGGATTCTGGTGGCTATTTGGTAGGAGGCAGAATGTGTGAATGATGCTAGAGAATTTAAGTATTTAGGGAATGCTAACAAGAGAATTTGGAAGAATTGAACGGATTGGTTGAGCAAGATCATGCTAACAAAGGAGAAAGGATCTCAGCAGGGTCTAGAGTAGTGCAAGGAGTAGCTTTGGGCTAAGTGGAGGAGTCCCACCACCTGCAGTAGGGTTGTAGGATTGTGTTCTCATGGGGTTGCGGATTGTTAGCGTAATGGCTAGTTATTGCAGCTAAGGGAAAGGAGTAAAAGGGTAATTGTGCATGTGATTTGATAAATGTGTGCAAAAGTTGGTCTTATTTGACCAGGGATAGACTTTGGAAGATTCAGAATTTATGCTTAATGCATAGGCGAATCGTAAGGGTAGTGACTCAGTCACATACGTCATTGAAAAGGGTGTTCGTGTGCTAGAAGAGCCTTGGGGCTGATTGTATTCGGGGCCAGTCAGAGCAGGTGACACTCAATAGCGGTCTTAGTGAATTCAAAATTTAATAATGCGGCGTTTAAGGGTTAAAGGCAGCCGTATGATTAAGAATCGAGCTTTTGCAGCATAATTCCTGTGAGAAAGAAGATGGTTGGGGTGTTCTATGATATGTTTCAGCGTGCAGGATAGTATTGGAGGAGTGAGAGAAATAAACTCCGGGTTGTAGAAAGATTATCAGGAGGCTATGAGACGGGTTGCGGGATTTAGGCAGCATGGTCTCGTGAATCAAAGTCACTCGAGATGAGTGACGGTTGAGTTTGCTGTGAGTTGAAGGAAGTTACTATTATTTCTGAGGCAGTTAATAATGATTAAAAGAAGATAGATTGATTAGCCATGGTTGAAATGGCACATTTACGGCAGTGATCAGTTCCTTCGATGTGATTAAGTTATGCATATGGTTTGTGCCGGTGTGCGAGGCATGTCAGCCGTCAAAATAGATTTTTTTTTGGAAGCATTCAAGTATTATGGCCTGTCAGGTGTAGACGGATCCCGGAAAGGTTATGGTGGTTCAGACCACTACTTAAGGATTTGCATGTATTGTGATTGTGGGAATTCACTCATGTGTTGTGGTGGTTCTCTTGAATTGATTTAAGTAAAAGGTTTCTATACGATGAAGTGTTCACCCTATTAGTGGTTCAGAAGTTAAGATGGAATTCTTGTGCTATCTCATATTGGCATGTTAGGTACGGTAATCAGTATGTAACTGGGAGTAAGAATCGAGATTGCGGTTCTGTGTTAACAAGGATGTCGTGAGCTCGGATGAGCAAGAAAAAGTGATTTGAAGGTTCAAGAGTAAGCTGGTATTAACTTCAGTGTCACCTGAGATCGACATTCGGTGAGAGGGGCTTTGTACCCTGGTCATGGGTTCTTGATGTGTTTTGCGGCCTTAGTGTGGTCGGTGTTATGGATGTGCAGACTTGTTACCTCGTGGAAGGTCGTGTGAGCGTGACCACAGGGATATTGTATGAGTGTGACATGTAGTCACCTGATTGGTTGAAGATTTAGACCAAGTATAAGGAAGTGCAATATTGCTTATTTGAGAATTTATGCCTGCAAGGCGTTCAGTTCATTTGGTTGTGGATTGTGAGGTGTTGTCCCGGCTATGATGGTTGTTCTCGTGTATTATGAGAGAAAGTAGGTTAATATGGACCCAAGTAAAGCTATTAGCTTAGTTTGGTGCGAGAAAGGTAGACTCTATGTTTGTGGATGGATTTAAATATGATTATGGGCTCCGTATGAGCCAGGCATGTTCATTTCAGTGGAGCGCTTTGCATGGAAAGGTATTAGAACAACAGATGTTGTTCCGTTTTCGTCAAATTCATGTTATAATATGATTGTGCCGTGTGAGTTGTGAAACAACTTGATAATTTCTTATGTGTTGAGATCTCCGTGTAGTGATGATGTTATATGAGCAGGACAACTCTTGAGATCCAGAGTGTGTATATATATATATATATATATATATATATATATATATATATATATATATATTACACCTCAGTTGTGCTTGAGTTTTGTGAGCATATGGCTTCATCAATTTCCCCAAGATGGTATTATACACTTAGCGTGCTTGTGACCGGTATTCGGTAATGTGTAATAGTGAGCCATTCAGCTCCCTGTGTATTTTCCTTGTATAAATTTTATGATGGGATCGGGTGGCACGCCGCCACGGGTATGTTATTTGGATTGGGTTACACGCTGCAATAGTATGATGATGAGTAAGATTCCTATATTTATTTTTCTTGTGTTTTACTTTCTATTTTCTGAGAATAGTTCATAATAAGATGCGTGAGTCGAGTAGTCTTTTCCTGAGTCATTTCTTTATGTATCATGTTCGAGTTATGGCTTAGTGGAGCGTTGTGGCGTCATGTGAGACGATTGGTCATGTTTGGGGTGATCTGTTGTCTGAGCAGTTCATACTGGGTGAGACAAGATTATTGGATCAGCGATCAGTGCGATAAGATTATGTGAAATACATTGAAGGACAATTAGCAACAATTGGTTCATAATGATGTGATGATTCTAGTCAAGATGAGATATTCAATGATTTGTTAACTCTGCAGTTGGTTATGAACTTCTACCCGTCTCCTCCGTTGTAGTGGTATCGCCAGCATTATAGCAAGATGTATGCATATGTCATAAGGTGCCTTGGGAGCATCAGATTCATGGAATTTTGGCTATTAAGGTTCAGGGAGTGTCGTTGTGGTCAGATGATGAATTATGCGGTGCATGGGCTAATTCAGCAAGGGTATGCAGTCATGTTCTGGTATGTCGTGTGGTAGTTGATACGATGTTCGTATATATTGGAACTAGGCTTGGCAGAGAAATATCAGGTGTTGGAACTGGATTTCGAGCCTATTATATGGATAAAATAAGAAATCTTCAGATTTGATCAAGCTAATGTACTCTGCTGGGTTGTGGTAGCACGGGCAGGTGCTTGAGGTGTTAAGTAGTTATTTCAGATAACTCCAGAGCAGTTCTTAGCACGTTCGAGGATGAATGTCTGTTTAAGTGAGGGAGAATGTAACAATCCGACCGGTCGTTTTGAGCTCTAGCGCGTCGATCAGCTGTTTGAAGTCAGGAGCAGCTTCATTTCAGGTATTATGACTCGTGCGTATGGTCGGAATTGAAATTCGGGAAGTTCTGAGTCAAATTGGAAAGAAAATTCTCATTTCAGAAGCCTTAAGTTGGAGAAATAGACTAAGATTAGAATTTTGAGTAAACGACCTCCGAATCAGTGTTTGAAGGTTCTTGCAGGTTCGTATGATGATTTCGGACTTGGGCGTATGTCCAGATCGGGTTTTGGATAACCCGGGAGCGTTACAGCGTATATTGTGAAAGTTAGCATTTTGAAGGAAATTTCCTAAGTTTGGCATGAAGCGCATTTCAGTGTTGTTGATGTCCGTTTGGGATTCCGAGACTGGGAATAGCTCCGTATGGTGATTCTGGAGTAGGGAGCACAATCGTAAGTGAATTCGGATGTCCGTAGGTTGTTTTTGAAGTCATTTGGCTAAAGATAGAAAATTGAAGGTTTTTGAGAGATCTGACCGGAAGTGGAAAATTTGATATCGGGGTCGGAATACGATTTGGAAGTTGGAGCAGGTTCGTAATGTCGAATATGACTTGTGTGCAAAATTTGAGGTCAATCGGACGTGATTTGATGGGTTTCGGCATCGAATGTGAAAGTTTTAAATTTCAATTCCTTAAAGTTTGAATTTTAGAGCGATTCGTGATTTCGGCGTTGTTTGATATGATTTGAGGCCTCGAGCAAGTCCGCATTATGTTTTGGAATAGGTTGGTGTAATGGGACGGGTTCGCGGGGTCTCGGGTGGATTCCAGGTGGTTAACGTGTCAAGTTTGGAGTTTGAAGAAGGCTGAGGTTGCTGTCATCTGGTGTGACCGCACCTGCGAGGCTTGGGCCGCAGGTGCGAAAGTTTGCTGGTTTGGCAGGGAGCGCAGGTGCGATGGAGTTTCCGCACCTGCGAAGCCGCAGATGCAGACAATGAGCGCATCTGCGAAGTTTGGCTTGAGTTGAGGAATACCACAGGTGCGGAAGTTTGGGTGCACCTGCGGAATCGCAGGTGCGAGAGCTTGATCACAAGTGCGAAAAATAGTCTGGGCAGAATGTTTTAAAATCGAGATTTGCTGGCAATTTCTCCCATTTTCTTTGGGTGTGGGGCGATTTTGAGGGACTTCAAGAGAGGATTTCTTCATTCAATGCTAGGTAAGTAATTCCTTCATGTTTCTAAGTTAAATACAAGGTTATTACATGGAGTTATACATGAGAATTTGTAGGAAAATTGGGAAATCTTGAAGAAAACCTAGAAATTTGTATTTGGATTTTAACCACGAATTTGAGCATGGAATTTAGAGTAAATTGTATATTTGAACTAATAAAGATATGGGTAAAATATATCTTCGAGAAATTTGGGATTCCGGGCACGTGGACCCGAGGGCATTTCGGTCAATTCGCTGAGCGGGGTTGGAAAATAATATAATTTGGAATTGTGGCAAATATTAGAGTATATTTTCATTGGTGTGTCGTTGTTTGGATAGTTTTGGGGCGTTGTGCATCCATTGGAGTCGTCGGGAAGGCTTGGAAGCTGGTTATGGAATTTCGTAGCGAGGTAAGTCTCCTTTCTAACTTTGTGAGGGGGAATTGTCCCCCTAGGTGAACTAAGTAAATACATGCTATTAATTACGGGGGCTACATACGCACGAAGTGACGAGGGTCCGTGCATAGCTACTATTATGCTTATGTCCAGGTAGTTTAGGACCCACTAGCATGCCTTACGTGTTGTACATGTGATCCTGCCAATAATATTAGACTGATAATGCTATTGAATTTGTAGCTTATTTCCTATGAAGGCTAGAGTGTACCTTCTTAATCATTTAGAAAGAGAATTGACTCCTCCATGGATAATTGTATTCCGGATGAGGTTATATAATTGAATATTATTAAACTTGGCAAATGAATTTCGAGAAAAGATTTAAATACTATTTTGTAATTTTTAAAAGAGAAATTTGTCATTTACTTGAGTATTTGTTTTCCCGATGTAGTCGGGGTGGACTGTTGATTGTGCATGACTACATGTGACCTCTTCGCAATTTACATTCTGCGAGTAGAGTGTTATTTCCCTCACTCTCATGGGAGCGGGCCGTACGCCACGGCGGATTGAAAGATGCATTTATGATTCGCGCCGTTCGACCCTCGGCAGTGCATATATATGATTATTTTATTTAAATATGCACTTATGGTTCGAGCTGTTCGACCCTCGGCAGTGCATAGATATGATTATTTTATGGCAAATGTGCACTTATGGTTCGGGCTATTCGACCCTCGACAGTGCACATAGATGATTATTATGATGGCTCAAGCCGGTTGTCCTTATCCCGTATGCGCATGCTAAATTGTTAGACGTTTTTCATGAATTCTGAAGTGACAAGATATTTGGGAGAAAATAAAGAAGAAATTATTTATTTAAGGTATTTGGGGGAAAATGAGGAAGTAGTAACTGTTTATTTACTTTCAGCATTTATTTGAATTACAGTTATCCGTAATGCTTACTGTTTTATCATCCTCGTATGCCTATTACTGATATCATATTGTGTTAAATTAATTTGTTGGACCTTAGTGAGTTTCTAATTTGACCTCTCGTCACTACCTCTCTGAGGTTAGGCGGGCGACTTATTGAGTACACATTGTTTTCGTACTCATCCTACACTTGCTGCGCATTTTTATTGCACAAGTACCTTCATAGCGATGTGGCTGGTTTGGAGACTTAGGCGAGCTGCATTATCCGGAGGCGATCCGCAGCTGACAGAGGCCCCCTCGTATTGCATTATTTTATTTTAATTTCCTTGTCCAAAATTATTTCAGACAAGCTTTCTAGAAATTGTTAAATTCTTAGAAATTGCTCATGCACTTGTGACACCGGGTTCTGGGATGTGTTTGGGATTTAATGGAGTAGTTTACCTGTTGTATTTATTTGATAAATTCGCTTTTATGACTTGTAAGTGAAAGGTAATAATTTCAAAAAAAAAAAGTGTTAAAAAAAACAGGAATTTATTTCAACTAATTAATGATTGGCTTGCCTGACGGTGGTCCGATGCCATCACGACCTTAATAGATTTTTGGGTCACGTCATTCGAGGTCGTGGGTAGCTTCATAATGTGAATCATGACTTGTGTGTGAGGTCGGATTTGATTTTTGGATGTTTCGGGATTTATTTGGATTTATGATACTCATTATAGAATCTTAATTGAAGATGTTGACCCGTTGCGCCCCATTTTATCGCGAAAGTGGGTTTTAACATGTGATAAGGCTTTTAAATGGGTATTGAAAGAGAAGAGTCGTCACCTAACGATTTTTAAGGTACTTTAGGGCACCTATTGTGATGACCCAAGGGGTCGTCTTGTGTTTTATGACTTTATTCCATGCTCATTAGCTTTAAAAATCTTAGAATTTTCCTCCTTAATTTGCGTGCGCAGCCCGAGCGTAATTTCAGAAAGCATTTATTTAAGCGATTTGATCGCACGAGCAAGTCTGTATGATGTTTTTAAACTTGTGTGCATGGTTGGTTTGGATCCCCAAGGGCTCGGGTGCCATTTAGGCGATGTTCGAGTCGAATTAAAACTCAACCAAGGTTGGTGGTGCACCAGATCTGGTGTGCCCGCACCTGCGAGCCTTTGGCAGGTGCGAGCGACAGCTCGCAGATGTGACTCAGGACCTCTACTTTGATCTCCGCAGATGCAGACTCCTCATCGTAGGAGAGGGATTGCAGAAGAGGAAACCTGTCCACAGATGCGGCCCTAAGGGCCCAGTCCCATTTCGCAGAAGCGAACTTCCTGTCCGCACGTGTGGACGCGCAAATGCGACCCAAGTACCGCAGGTGCGAAGTTCGGGCAGTGAGTTCATTTAATTCGAACTCCAACCCTTTTCTTCTCATTTTCAAAGGAATATACGACCTAGGGAGATTTCTCTAAGGAAATCTCTTCCCTAAAACGTAGGTAAGTGTTCTTTAACTTGTTTCTTTCAATCTTTTACTTCTATTTACAAGAATTAAACCAAGAATCTAGGAATTTTATGGTAGAAATTAGGGGTTTTGGGTAGAATTAGGGACTTTTGGAAAATTAGGAGTTTGACCTCAATTTGGGGTCGGATTTCGAAACCAATTGCTTATCCTGGCTCAGGGGTGAATTGGTAAACGAATTTTGGTTCGAACTTCGAGTTTTGACTAAGCGGGCCAGGGGTCTGTTTTTGATTTTTTTGGGGAAATTTTGGGAAAATCAGTAATTATTCATTAAAGATAACTCCTTAGTAATGATTGATGTTATTAAGTTGATATTTACTAGATACGAGTGGTTCAGAGGTGGAAAATAGAGGAAAGGCAATAATTGAGCATTGAGTTGGCCGTCGGATTGAGGTAAGTGTTTGGTCTAACTTCTACTGAAGGGATTGGGATCCCCGACTTATTTGCTATATGAAAATTCATGTGTGTCACGTATAGGTGAGGTGACGAGTACCTATGCGCCGCCAAATTGTCTGTTTAGCATGTTCCTTCCCCGTTCCCAATTTATTATCTTCCCGTCTTAACTATTTCATGCTTATTAATGCTTCTATGTCTAATTGCTTCTTGCTAGAGCTGTTTATTTATTGAAAGTCTTAGTTGTTCTGTAGATTCATTGTGTTAAATTATTAGTTCAAGTGGGTTGGTCGGTGTTTCATAGTATATTTTGATTGGTCTCGCTATGTAGTATTAATTGGTGAAGTTTCATAATTGTATTGATTTCCGTTAGTTTTGGTTGAGGCTTAAATATTGTGGAGGATCGTGAACTAAATTGTGAAATACCTATTCTTATTGTGTGATTGCTAGTGATATGGTAGGATCGGTTTGCACGCCGCAATAAGAGTAATAAGGGTGACTTATTGAGGAGGAATAAAGGTGAAATGTGATTGTCTGGTGGGATCGGGTTGCACACTGCAACAGGAGAAATAAGATAGATATATTGAGGAGTAATAAAGGTAGACAGGTGGGATCGGGTTGCACGCCGAAACAATAGTAATAAGGATGAATGTTCACAGTGTTACTGATTCTGTGATGGGATCGGGATGCACGCCGCATCATTTTGTTATTTATGTATTCTACCTCTATTGTGATTTTATTATGTGGCATTGTAACTCTTCTAAGGATTTCGTGGCACTGACCGAACTGTAACTCTTCTAAGGATTTGGTTATACCTGAGTACTGGCAAGATAACTGGGTTCCGTATCTATTTACTGCAAGTTACTTTTCCATTTTGTTTCGTACTTCCTTTTTGCTTTATTATAAACTGTATGCAGGTTGTTTTATAAATGCCCCGCCATAGCCTTGTCACTACCTCGTCGAGGTTTGGTTCAACACTTACCAGTACATGGGGTTGGTTGTACTGATATTGCACTCTGCACTTTTTGTGCATATTTTGGAGCTGATTGTGGTTGATCGAAAGGACGGTTGCAGGCATTCATCCAGGAGACCCAAGGTAGTTCTGCAGGCTTTCGCAGGCCCTGGCGTCCCCTCTATGTTCTACATTTCTGTGTTATTTTCTTTCAAGACAGATGTACTCTTCTTTCAGACCAACATTTGTAGCTATTCATAGAACGTTTGTGGATTGTGACACCAATTCTGGGTGGTAGTAATAGTTTCAAGGTTAAGCAATATTTATTTAAATTTCGTATTTGTTATCACCTGATTTAGACTGTTTACTTATATTCAAATAAAGTTTTAAATAAAACAGTTAACTAAATTCTAACATTGGCTTGCCTAGCGAGTATGATGTTAGGGGCCATCACGATCCCGATGGTTGGGAATTTGGGTCGTGACAAGTTTGTATCAGAGCACTAGGTTGCTTAGGTCTCACAATTCATAGACAAGCTTAGCGGAGTCTGGGGGATCGGTACGGAAACGTCTGTACTTATGTCCCAGAGGCTATAAAGTTAGGAACAAGTTCACTTTTATTCAAATCTGTCATGCGATTCTTGTTATCCCAATACTGATTGAACTCTTTTATGTTTATTCTCTCGCACATGGCGAGAACGCGTACCTCTTCTTTTGCTGATCAGCAGCCGGATCCTCCAGCAGCAGCTCCTATGAGAGGTAGAGGATGAGGCCGAGGCAGGGGCAAGGCTCCATCCAGAGCCCGAGCAGCAGCCCTAGCCGTGGAGCCTCAGGTTGAGTTCGATGAGGAAGCTCCAGCTCAGACCGTTCCGACGGGACCAACTTTGGTTCCAGAGGGGTTTATTGCTACCTCGGTGCTTCAGGATGATTTGGTCCGATTAGTGGGCCTTATGGAGAGTGTAGCCCAGACTGTCTCATTCCCCGTGGCACCAACAATATCTCAGTCTAGAGGAGGAACCCAGACTCCTGCCACCCACACTCCGGAGCATATGGCTCCCCAGTTTCAGACCCCAGAAACTCATCCAGTTAGGGTAGTTCAACCAGTTGCTGCAGCACCGCCCGTTGATGGGGCAACTATGTCCTCCGATTCTTTGTGGAGATTGGATATGTTTATAAAGCTTTTCCCAGTTCATTTCAGCGGTGCCACTTCAGAGGAACCACAGGAGTACCTTGATAACTATCACGAGGTTCTTCAGAACATGGGTATTTTGGAGACCAATGGGGTCGACTTTGCTGCTTTTCAGATGACGGGTTCCGCTAAGAAATGGTGGAGGGATTATCTATTGGCTAGACCAACTGGGTCGCCTGCTCTTACTTAGGATCAATTTTCACATCTTGTTTTGGAGAAGTTTCTGCCTATCACTACGAGAGAAGAGAGCCGCCGTTATTTTGAGCGTCTCCAGCAGAGCAGCATGACTGTTACTTAGTATGAGACCCGGTTCGTGGATTTGGACCATCATGCCATTCTTCTGCTCCCCACAGAGAGATAGATAGATAGAGAGAGAGAGAGAGAGGGGGTTAGGAGTTTTATTGAGGGTCTTGCTCAGCCTATCAGATTGCAGATGGCTAAGGAGACGGGGAGCGAGATCTCTTTCCAGGATGCGGCCAATGTGGCTCGGTGAGTTGAGATGGTTCTTAGATTGGGAGGTCAGATAAGAGGCCTCGTCATTCCGGTATATTCAACGGTGCCTCATCTGGAGGCAGGGGTGTTTTTGGTAGAGGCCATCCTCCTAGGCCATTTTATTCAGCACTTCAGGTATCTCATAGTGCGTCTGGGAGTCGTGGTTTTTATGTGCCTCCTTCTACTAAGCCAGCCTGTAGTGCACCACTATCTCTCATCAGAGCACCTTCTCTTCAGATTTATTATCGTAGGCCGCTGGCTCGTCATGGTCAGTCTCAGTTTTTGCAGCCACAATATCAGGATGGATGCTTTGAGTGTGGTGACTATGGGCATATTCGGAGAGCCTGTCCGAGATTGTCAGGTGTTCAGCCTTAGTACCGGAGTTCTCATGTCATGGTTCCGGCACCAGCTGTTGCACCTCCTGCTCCACCAGCCAGAGGTAGGGGTCAGGTAGCCAGAGGTAGGGACAAATTGTTAAAGGTGGAGGACAGACTGCTAGAGGTGGAGTCCCGCCATTCAGAGATCTTCCCATAGATATGGTTTAGGGTGGTGGGGGCCAGCCCCGATGTTATGCCTTTCCAGCCAGACCTGAAGCTGAGCCTCCGATGCTTTTATCACAAGTACTGTTTCAGTTTGCAGTAAAGATGCTTCAGTTCTATTTGACCCGGGGTCTACTTACTCCTATGTGTCATCTTATTTTGCTTCATATTTGGTTGTGCCCCGTGACTCCTTGAGCGCCCTTGTTTATGTGTCGTGTGTATCGCTCGTGTGTGGTCGCTATTGGGGGTCTAGAGACCAGTGTAGAGCTTTTACTTCTTTATATGGTCGATTTTGATGTTATATTGGTCATGGATTGGCTATTGCCTTATCACACTATCTTGGATTGTCATGCCAAGACAATGACCTTAGCCTTAACGGGTTTGCCTCGGTTAGAGTGGAGATGGACTCTCGGCCATTCTTCCAGCAGGATTATTTCTTATATGAAGGCTCGACGTATGGTCGAGAAGGGGTGTTTGGCCTATTTGGCTTATGTTCGTGATTCTAGTGCTGAGGTTCCTTATATGGATTCTGTACCTATTGTTCGTGAGTTCCCTGAGGTATTTCCTGCAGACCTGCCGGGGATGCCACCTGACAGGGATATTGACTTTTGCATTGATTTGGCTCCGGGCACCCCAACCCATTTCTATTCCATCATATCGTATGGCCCCACCAGAGTCTAAGGAATTGAAGGAAAAGTTGCAGGACTTGCTTGATAAGGGTTTCATCGGACCTAGTGTCTCTCCCTGGAGTGCACCGATTTTGTTCGTGAAGGAGAATAATGGATCTATGAGGATGTGTGTAGATTATCGACAGTTGAACAAAGTCACTGTTAAGAACAAGTATCCGTTGCCGAGGATTGATGATTTGTTTGATCAGCTTTAGGGTGCCAAGGTGTTTTCAAAGATTGACTTGAGATCCGGCTACCATCAGTTGAGGATTAGGGCGTCTGATTTCCCTAAGATAGCTTTTCGGACGTGATATGGGCACTATGAGTTTTTGGTGATGTCCTTTGGGTTGACTAATGCCCCAACAACATTTATGGACTTGATGAACCGAGTGTTCAAGCCTTACTTGGATTGGTTCGTGATTGTGTTTATTGATGACATTTTGATATACTCCCGCAGTTGGGATGAGCATGAGTAGCACCTCCAGAGAGTGCTCCAGACTTTGAGGGATAGTCAGTTGTGTGCTAAACTTTTGAAGTGCGTGTTTTTGTTGGATTCAGTTTCTTTCTTGGGTCACGTCGTGTCAGCATAGGGTATTCAGGTGGATCCTAAGAAGATTGAGGCATTCAAGAACTGGCCTAGACCCACTTCAGCTACGGAGATCAGGAGCTTCTTGGGTTTGGCGGGTTATTACCGTCAATTTGTGGAGGGGTTTTCATCTATAGCATCCCCGATGACCAGGTTAACCTAGAAGGGTGCCCCATTCAGATGGTCGGACGAGTGTGAGGCGAGCTTTCAGAAGCTCAAGACAACCTTGACTACAACACCGGTGTTAGTATTACCATCAGGTTTAGGATCTTACATGGTATATTATGATGCCTCCCGTGTGGGGTTCGGAGCAGTGTTGATGCAGGAGGGCAGGGTAATAACATATGCATCTCGTCAGTTGAAGGTTCATGAGAAGAATTACCCTGTTCATGACTTAGAGTTGGCAGCCATTGTTCACGCGTTGAAGATTTGGATTTATGGCATGCCGTGTGAGGTTTTCAAGGATCATCACACCCTTCAGTATTTGTTTAAGCAGAAGGATCTCAATTTGAGGTAGAGGTGATGGTTAGAGCTATTGAAAGACTATGATATCATGATATTATATCATCCGGGAAAGGCCAATGTGGTGGCCGATGCATTGGGTAGGAAGGTAGTGAGTATGGGAGCCTTGCTTTCATTCCTGTCGGTGAGAGACCGCTAGCTTCAGATATTCAGACTTTGGCCAATCAGTGTGTGAGGTTTGATATTTCAGAGCCCACCCGTGTTCTATCTTGTACACTCGCTCGGTCTTCCTTATTTGAGCATATCAGAGATCGATATTATGATGACGCTCACTTGATGGTCCTTAGGGACACAGTTCGGCATGGTGGTGCCAATAAGGTTATAGTTGGAGATGATGGTGTTTTGAGTATGCAGGGTCGTATATGTGTGTCTAATGTTGATGGGCTTTGTGAGTTGATCCTTGAGAAGGCTCACAGTTCTCAGTATTCTATTCACCCGGGCGCTACCAAGATGTACCAAGACCTACGACAGCATTATTGGTGGAGGAGAATGAAAAAGGATATAGTTGCTTATGTAGCTCGGTGCCTGAATTGTCAGCAGGTGAAGTAAGAGCACCAAATACCCCTTGGTTTGCTTCAGCAGATGGAGATTCCTGAGTAGAAATGGGAGCGTATCACTATGGACTTTGTTGTTGGACTCCCACGGACTCAGAGGAAGTTCGACGCCATTTGGGTTATTATGTCAAGTCAGCGCACTTCATCCCTGTGGCAGTTATCTATTCCTTGGAGCGGTTAGTAGAGATTTATATTCGGGAGATCGTCCATCTTCACGATGTGCCCGTGTCTATCATTTATGATCGAGGTATGCAGTTTACCTCGCATTTTTGGAGGGTAGTGCATCGTGAGTTGGGTACGCGGGTTGAGTTGAGCATAGCATTCCATCCTTAGACGGACGGGCAGTCCGAGCATACTATTCAGATCTTGGAGGATATGCTCCGCGCTTGTGTTATGGACTTTGGAGGATCGTGGGATCAGTTCTTTCCCCTTGCAGAGTTCGCCTAAAATAACAGCTACCAGTCGAACATTCAGATGGCTCCCTATGAGGCATTATATGGTTGACGGTGTAGGTCACCAGTTGGGTGGTTTGAGCCGGGGAGGCTCGGTTGTTAGGTACAAACTTAGTCCAGGAGGCCTTGGACAAGGTCAAGATTATACAGGATCGACTTCGTACAACTCAGTCTAGGCAAAAGAGTTATGCCGACCGTAGAGTTCGTGATGTAGTATTCATGGCCGGGGAGAGAGTATTGCTTCGGGTATCGCCTATGAAGGGTGTCATGGGGTTTGGGAAGAAGTGCAAGTTGAGCCCTAGGTATATCAGGCCATTTGAGAGTCTTGATAGAGTGGGAGAGGTGGCTTATAGACTTTCGTTGCCTCCAGGGTTATCATCCGTTCATCCAGTGTTCCATGTGTCCATGCTCCGAAATTATCATGGTGACCCGTCCCACGTGTTAGATTTCAGCTCTGTCCAGTTGGACAATGATTTGACTTATGAGGAGAAGCCGGTAGCCATTCTAGATCGGTAGGTCATCAGCTGAGGTCGAAGAGTTATCCATCAGTTCAAGTGCAGTGGAGAGGTCATCCTGGTGAGGTAGTTACTTGGGAGTCCGAGTCGGACATGCGGAGTAGGTATCCCCACTTGTTCGCCAGTTCAAGTACTTTTCTATGTTTGTTCGAGGACGAACGTTAGTTTTAGAGGTGGAGATTGTGATGACCCAAGAGGTCATCTTGTGTTTTAGGACTTCATTCCATGCTCATTAGCTTTAAAAATATTAGAATTTCCCTCCTCGATTTATGTGCACAGTCCAGACGTAATTCTGGAAAGCATTTATGTGAAAAATAGAAGAAATAATAATTTTTGAAATTTAAAATGATTTTTAGTTGACTTTGGTCAACATTTTGAGTAAACGGACCCGGACCCGTGTTTCGACGGTCCCGGTGGGTCCGTAGTAAAATATGGGATCTGGGCATATGCCCGTAATCGAATTCCGAGGTCCATAGCCCGAGAAATGAATTTTTAACTAAAATTGAATTTCAGAAAATCTATGGTTTTAAAGTATGTGTTTAATGCTTGATCTTGATAGTATCAGTCCCGTATTTTGGTTCCGACGCCCGGTACATGTCTGCTATAATATCTAAACCAAGTCTGCAAAATTTTTGAAAAACGGAGTTCATATGACGTGATTCGGACCCTCGGTTGAGAAAATAGAAACTTTGAGTGTTCTTGAGAATTTCATTGATTATGATGTTAAATCCGTAGTTTTTGGTGTTATTTTAGCGATTAGATCGTACGAGCAAGTACGTATGATATTTTTAAACTTGTGTGCATGTTTGGTTTGGAGCCCGAGGGCTCGGGTGCCATTCGGGCAATGCGCGAGTTGAGTTAGAACTCAACCAAGGCTGCTGGTGCACCAGATCTGGTGTTCCTGCACTTGTGAGCCTTTGGTCGCAGCTGTGAGCGACAGCCCGCAGATGCGACCCAGGACCTCTACTTTGATCTTCGCAGATGCGGACTCCTCATCGCAGGAGCGGGACCGCTGAAGCAGAAACCCGTCCGCAGATGCGGCCCCAAGGGCCCAGTCCCATTCCGCAGAAGCGGACCTCCTGTCCGCACGATGCGGCCCAAGTACCGCATGTGCGAAGGTCGGGCAGTGAGTTCATTTAATTCGAACTCCAGCCCTTTTCTTCTCATTTTCAAAGGAATATACGACCTAGGGCAATTTCTCTAAGGAAATTTCTTCCCCAAAACGTAGGTAAGTGTTATTTAACTTGTTTCTTTCAATATTTTACTTCTATTTACAAGAATTACACCTAGAATCTAGGAATTGTAGAAATTAGGGGTTTCTGGTATAATTAGGGACTTCTGGAAAATTGGGAGTTTGACCTTAACTTGGGGTCGGATTTTGAAACCAATTGCATATCCGGGGCTCGGGAGTGAATGGGTAAACGAATTTTGGTTCGAACTTTGAGTTTTGACCAAGCGGGCTTGGGGTCGGTTTCTGATTTTGTTTTGGGGAAAATCAGTAATTATTCATTAAAGATAACTCCTTAGCAATGATTGATGTTATTAAGTTGATATTGACTAGATACGAGTGGTTCAGAGGTGGAAAAATAGAGGAAAGACAATAATTGATCCTTGAGTTGGCCGTCAGATTAAGGTAAGTGTTTGGTCTAACTTCTACTGAAGGGATTTGGACCCCCGACTTATTTTCTATATGAAAATTCATGTGTGTAGCGTATAGGTGAGGTGACGAGTACCTATGCGCCGCCAAATTATCTGTTTAGCATGTTTCGTCCCAGTTCCCAATTTATTATCTTCCCGTCTTAACTATTTCATGCTTATTGATGCTTCTATGTCTAATTATTTCTTGCTAGATGTTGTTTCTTTATTCAAAGTATTAGTTGTTCCGTAGTTTCATTATGTTACATTATTGGTTCAAGCGGGTTGGTCGTTGTTTCATAGAATATTTCGGTTGGTCTCACTGCGTAGTATTAATTGGTGAAGTTTCATAATTATATTAATTTCCGTTAGTTTTGGTTGAGGCTTAAATATTGTGGAGAATCGTGAACTAAATTGTGAAATACCTGTTCTTATTGTGTGATTGGTACTGATATGGTGGGATCAGGTTGCACGCTGCAATATGAGTAATAAGGTTGACTTATTGAGGAGGAATAAGGGTGAAATGTGATTGTATGGTGAGATCGGGTTGCACGCTGCAACAAGGAGTAATAAGGGTGGATAGGTGGGATCGGGTTGCATGCCGCAACATGAGGAATAAGGGAGATATATTGAGGAGTAATAAGGGTGGATAGGTGGGATCGGGTTGCACGCCGCAACATGAGTAATACGGATGAATGTCCACAGTGTTACTGATTATGTGATGGGATCGGGATGCGCGCCGCATCATTTTGTTGTTTATGTATTCTACCTTTGTTGTGATTTTATTCTATGGCACTGTGACTCTTCTAAGGATTTGGTTGTACCTGAGTACTGGCAAGATAGCTGGGTTCCGTATCTATTTACTACAAGTTACTATTCCATTTCATTTCGTACTTCCTTTTTGCTTTATCATAAACTGTATGCAGGTTGTATTATAAATGCCCCACCGTAGCCTCGTCACTACCTCGCCGAGGTTAGGCTCAGCACGTACCAGTACATGGGGCCGGTTGTACTGATACTGCACTCTACATTTTCTGTGCAGATTTAGGAGCTGATTATGGCTGATCGAAAGGTCGGTTGCAAGCGTTCATCCGGGAGACCCGAGGTAGTTCTGCAGGCGTCCGCAAGCCCTAGCGTCCCCTTCTTTGTTCTACATTTCTGTGTTATTTTCTTTCCAGACAGATGTACTCTTCTTTCAGACCAGTATTTGTAGCTATTCATAGAATGTTCGTGGACTGTGACACCAATTTTGGGTGGTAGTAATAGTTTCAAGGTTAAGCAATATTTATTTAAATTCCGCATTTGTTATCACCTGATTTAGACTGTTTAATTATATTCAAATAAATTTTTAAAGAAAACGGTTAGCTAAATTCTAACATTAGCTTGCCTAGCGAGTATGATGTTAGGCGCCATCACGATCCCGATGGTTGGGAATTTGGGTCGTGACACCTATTTGCAAATAACTCTATCTGACTAGTCAACGCCACTAATGATCAGGTAAAGGCTTAAATAACCTCAAAGAGAAGGTGTTAGGCACTCTTCGAGGTCCACAACTGTGGGTCCTGGCCAAAATATTAGACTATGTGGATTATGTAATTAAGCTAGGTGATCAAATAAATAGAAGGGAAATTCATACGTTGTAAAGTCTTATTAAAACATATGAGAATCAGTACAAGTATTAATAACTACAAAGGTACAAACTATNCGGGCACAAGCTATCATCTCCTGATACCCGATTACTATGTTGAAGTTGTTTACTTAAAGGCGTTCTAATTCAATTCTAAGTCGTACCCTATGCGTGCACTATCCGTCCCATGCCTATGGTCTAAGAGGCTTTGGAGTTATTATTAGGTGGTTCTAGACTTTACTTAGGTTGCTCAAAAAAATGATAAAACTAGGCGACATTCAAAACAGATAGGAATGCATATAATAGCAATAAAAGGCTCAAGTTAACCTCCACACATAAGCACAAAAGCACGCAAACATATTTCTGGTTAGGCAGTAGATAGAATTAAGACATATTAGAATCATTAAGTCCTATAGGCATGATTTCAATATAATTCCAGTATTATACAGGCAATGAGGTAATTTCTGGACTAACGTATAGGCAAATTCGAGCGTTACAAGTCCTATAAACATGATTTCTAATGTTTGCGTAATAAGGTAATGCAAAACAACTCCAGAAATTTGAATTACCATCACTGATTGTATAGATATGCATCTTAGGAAGGTGAAAATACCCTATAAACATGATCTCTAATAGTCACATAATTAGGTAATGAGGTCGTTCGAAAACACATGATTAGTAGCGTCAATAAACACCCTATAGGCAGGATTTCTAACAATTGACAATTAGACTTGAATTTATACACTTTATCCCTATAAGCATGCTATCTAAGTGGGGCAGTACAAAAGCAACATGGATCAATTGATTAATTAGTTAAGACCCTATAGTCATGGTATCTAGATAAGCAAAGGTATTGCATTGTTGTATCCTATAGGAATATTAGCTAAGAGTGCTGAATAGTAGACATAGAAACAAGTGTAGCATATTTTGATAAGTGAAGTGAAGTGTGTGTGTGATTCCTATAGGCATGCTTTCTATTGGTGTTCAACACATTAAATTAAATAACATATAAGGCATGCTGAACGAAATAACAAATAGACCACATAGACCCTACAAACATGTCTTCTATACTTTTATGCAAGCATTAGAATATACCTGTTTCCCCTGATTTCGCTAGCAACTCAATTATTAGTTATTACAAGTTACATGCCCAAAATGGAATACGAACTCAAAGGTGACAGAAAGATAGACTGGAATAAATACATGCCCTATCAAATAGTATAGGCCCGCTACAAAATAACCCAATGAATTTCTGGGCCTTCAGCAACCTCGTCAACCGAAAGATCCAAATCTCAGGCTCACAAGGGAAATAGAATCTTCCCAGGTCCAAAAACATATATAGCCCAACATCAGGCCCAACAAATAACTTATTTGGCTGAATGGATGCCAAACTTAACCATACAGGTAACAAACCACTCATGGAATTGATTAACAACTTTTCACACTTAACTCCTAAAGCTGTAACTAACAATAATTCTAGTCAAAACACATAGAAAAGAATACATGAAATACATACAAGTTCACAAGGCAGATTCATGCTTGTATTTTTAGAAACAAAGCTAAAGTAACAGGATTGACCGTCATAGGGTAGTGAACTATTCCAAGAAAAAGAGTTTCAAAAGTAACTGATTCATAATTAGCCTAAAAGAACTTTAGACACAAAAAATTAAACATGAAATCTAATAGAGTCATAGACAAGAACAAGTAGAGCATAACCTTCACATTAAAGTTTTAACATGAAAGCTTAGTGAAGAGAACATAACAGAAAAGGTTCATGATCGAGCAATCACTTCGTTGGGAGTGCAAAAATTTTAACATGCTGAGTATCAGGTACAATACCAGAAAACTTATAGTAAACAAAAACATGTCAACTTTACATCAATAGGACCGACAAACATCAAACCTTATACTAGTTAGCCACATATAGGAGAAAATGTTGGTTATGATATTTACTCTAAAGGTCGCAACTAATACTGAGATACACAGGGTTGAGCAAGTCAAACACACAATAGAGTTACAATAGTATGGGAACAAATCATAGCTTAACAGTAGAACTCTAGAAAAATGACAAGTTGGACATGAATGTCTTAACAGGGATTAGAACACATTCTAGGTACGAGTTGGTTATTCATAATAATATAGGACAAGGTAAGAAACCAAACTCAGAATAAGGAACAGTAATAAGCATTCGAGCACATACATTAGCAGGCATGCTTAAGAAGGCAGAATCAAGGTAACAAATAGGCAAGTTGAACTACTAGAAGGCATATAGCATCAAGAAGATCTTTCAAATATATAATGACATGTTGATTCATACAAATTCTTAGAGACATAGATATGCAGAGCAGGAATACAAATGAAAAGAAATGAAATTGCAAGAGTCATAGATACATTACTAGCTACAGAAGAACAATTGGACAAGATGAGTAATTTTAGCAGCACTTCAATGTTAATAGCAAAATGAATAGTAGAACCCAAGAATCTCAGTGCGTCATAGTTCCCAAAGGTTTCGAATGAAACTAGAGCAGTGCTCACACTAAGAAAGGTTTGAGAATTGAATTTCGGTGGCCTTGGCTTTTAGCCGACCAAACGATTGAGCCTCAAAATAGTATAAGACAAGAAAAAATCAGAGGGCGGTAATAGTTTTTTTGCAATTAGAGTCTATCCAAAGGAAAGATGGGAGAGGGTTTATATAGTAGTCAAAATCAAACATCTAAATAAGGAAACACAGTAAATCAAACATAAATAAGGAAGGAAGATCATGCTGAATCATTTAAGAAACAAAATTAGAAAAAAGAATTAGGCAAACCCTAATTTGACTGGAACCAAAGATCGGTTGAAGATCTTGGTAAATCGGACCCATATAGCCTCATTAGTGAGTGTATATAGACAAAATATCGTCTAAATCTCGAAGGTTTGGAGATTATTGTTCTTGATTTAGGTTCGTGTACTTGCCAAAGATAAGCAAGTATTATGTGATACCAATACCATGTGAATAACAGAGAGATCAAGCATATATGGAAGGAAAATCATGGGGAGATTCCATATTAGGACTGGAATCGGGAAATATTGAGGAGGAGCCTATTGGGGTTTGAGAGGATAAGAAGGGAGTAGAGAGGATTTAGGGGCGACTATCTCTGAAGAGTGGGGCTAGGGTTTTGGGGCAGGTCGTTTGAAGTGGGTCGCCATCGGGTCAATTAAAGAGGTTGTTAGGTTTTGGGCCAGCGGAGTGGTTCATGGTTTTTTAGGTCTGGGTTGGTATTTGGATCTAAAAATTGGCTTGGAATTGAGCTATGAAATTAAATATGTTAAAATTATTTAAAATAATTTATTAAAAGTGATTAATAAATAATAAAAAATATTATTTATGCAGTAAAATGATTGAAAGTGATAAATTAACATTATAAAAATGTAACAAATGCTATTTTAGCATAAATAATATAATAAATATAATTATGTACAAAATATATGCTATTATTGAAATTTTTTATCTCTAAAATACAAATATAATTATACAAAAACAAATTAAAATATTATGAAGTATATATATGGATACAAATAATAAATTTGGATGATTAAGTCATCACAAAATAATTTAAAGGGGGTAATTAATAAATATTTGAACAATTTAAATGCAAGAAAATCAATTTCAAAGCCTTAAGAATTATGAAAAATTACAGAAGTACTTATATAACTCTTGTAAATTATTTAGTGATGCAAAAATTATATTTGAAAGTGTATATATATTATTTGAAAAATAGTAAGACAAAATTGGGTATCAACATGAGCGAAGTTTGATTTTTGTGAAAATGAACCTGGAATGGTGTTTCGATGACTCCAGTAGGTTCATATCGTTATTTTGGACTTGCACGTATGCCTGGAATTAAGTTCGGAGATTCCTAGGTTGATTTGGCATGCTTTGATGAAAGTTAGCAATTTGAAGGTTTAGAAATTCTTTAGGTTTGACCATGATTTGACTTTATGGCTATCGGGTTCGAAAATTTGTGTTGGGGCTTGGAATAGGTCAATTTCTTTATTTGGAACTTGTATGCAAAGTTTGGTGGCATTCCGGGTTGATTTGATAGAAATCGGACACACGATTGTGTTTTTCAAAAGTTCTTGAGTTTCATGTAAATTTCATGTACTTTGGAGATTCGGTTCATGGTTTCGAATGTTATTTTGATGGTTTGAACACATGAGCGATTTCGTATTTTATTTTAGACTTGTGTTGGTGTTTGGTTTGGAGCCCCGAGGGCTCAAGTGAGTTATGGACGCATTTTAGGGTGTTAGAAAGAGTTTCAAATTGCTGGTTACAGGTCTGGTGCAGCACGTATCGCAAATGCAAGATATGGTTCGCATTTTTGGACCTCGCATTTGTTAAGGGGCATCACTTTTGTGAGGTCTGGAAGGAGGCCGAGGAGGAGCACGTGCTGCCGTTAGAGCAGTTGAGGAGCCACTGGTAGCTCCAATTGAGGGACGGGCACTAGAGCCACCTATTGCTACCATCATATTTCAGGATACTTTAGCGTAGTTTTTGAGCATGTTTGGTACGTTGATTTAGGCAGGATTCATTCCGATTGCATCGGCTGCTTCATAGACTAGGGGAGGAGCTCAGACTCCCGCCGCCCATACTCTAGAGCAACGGGCTCACATTGGTCAGGTTCTGGGTGTTATGTCGGCACAACCTATTATTCCGGTTCATCCTGAGGTCAGGAAAGGGCCATCAAAGGAGGTGTAGAAGAGACTTGAGAGGTTCAAGAAGTATGATCCTCCTATTTTCAATGGTATAGTTACCGAGGATGCACATGGTTTTCTAGAGAAGTGACAACATATTCTCCGTACCATGCGTATTGTGGAGGTGAGTGGAGTTGCTTTTACTACATTTCAGCTGTACGGAGCAACGTATGAGTGTTGACGGGTGTATGAGGAGGGCAGGCCAGCTGATGCGACACCACTTACTTGGACTCAATTTTCAGAGTTGTTTTTGAGAGAGAATGTTCCCCAGACCCTCAGAGATACATGGCACACAGAGTTCGAGTAGCTGCACCAGGGCACTATGATAGTGTCGGAGCACGCCATCAGATTCAGTGAGTTGTTTAGACATAAACCTACCTTGGTTCCTACAGTCAAAAAGCGAGTCCGCATATTTATCAAGGGGATTAGTTACACTCTTAGGTTCATCATGGATCAAGAGTTAGAGATAGATACTTCATTTCAGTAGGTTGTAGAGATTGCTTGGAGGTTGGAGGGTATATGGCACCGAGGGAAGGAGGACAGGAAGGCTAAGAGGCCTCGTGGACTGAGAGTATCTACTTATCCCTATTTTGGAGGTAGGGTGCATCATGGTAGAGGTTTTATGGGTCGATCAGTTCAGTTTTCACTTCAAGCTTCACATAGTTCTTCAGATATCCATGGGTCCCAGAGTACCCGTACCGGACAACTTCCACAGCCACATTAGCGGAGGTGTTGCTTTAAGTGTGTGGATACCAGACACATGATGAGGGATTTCCCCAGACTTTGGATGGTTGTACCACAACAGATTATTCAGGCTATGGGTTCCGCTCTAGTTGCTTCTACACCCGCACCGTCAGCCAGGGGTGGAGGTCAGGCGGGTAGAGGCCATCCTAGAGAGGGAGGACAAGCCCATTGTTATGCTTTACCTGGTTGGATTGAGGATGCTACACCAAATGATGTCATTACATGTATGGTTTCGGTTAGTGCATTAGTATCGTTTTGATCCAGTCCTATTTACTGGTAAGATTCATCCTACCTTGCTTTGTATGTGGTTATGTTTCGTGATTATTTTACTCTATTCATATGTTCATGCCAGTTAGGGGATTCTATTGTGATAGACCGTGTCTATCATTCTGGTTTTGTCGCTATTGAGGGCCATGAGTCTTGGATGGACTTTTTGTTAGTTAATACCATATGTTTTAATGTGATTTCTAGGTGGTTTGGCCACGACTTATGATTCGAGTGTCCTACAGGTATGGGAAGTTTGTTATGTGTTGTGGTTTTGGTACTACGAGATTGAGTTAGTAGGGTGTTTTAGATGTTGATATGTTTATCTTACTTGTGATTCTGGATGAAGGATGGAACCTGGTGTTCTTTGTGGATAGTCGTATTTGTACCAGGCTATATGCTCGGCGAGGTTAGGGTAAGATTTATTATGGTTGTTGCGTATGTCTTGCTTCTTCTTGTTGATTAGATCCCTAGTATGGTATCGATGGGGAGTTATACTTGTTGGACATGTTGATATTTCTATCATATGATTCTCTCTTTCTATGTTTAGTCATATTTGAGTTGTGCTTATTGGGTTTGGATTGCGATGTATGTGCCCTTGTGGAATTTTGATATGGCTCATTGGTGGAGTATGTTGTTATGAGTTTCGCATGTCGGTGTTGCGAAGGTTTTCAACAAGGTTCTAATCAATATGAGGCTATTTGCTAGTACCAGATTTGGTAATGGGCAACTATTGTGGTTAGAGTTGTTGTTGTAGGCATATGGGTGATGTGTTGCATCGTGTGGTCATACCTTGTGGATGTATGCATAATCTATTACAGCTAGTTGAGGATTTTACAGTGTGTTTGTGTGATAATAGGGCCCTTGGTGGATGTGGAAATTTGGTTCTAAGGCTTATCGCGATGATTGGAAGGGATAATCTTCGATTTTGATGATGTTGTCGGGCTTATGTAGATTGGGTGACGTAGGATCACCCGTGGGCATGTGTATGGTAAGTTTATACGGTGATCTGATGGCTTGGGAAACACTCTTGGTACCTTCGATGATGAACATTTATTTAAGAGGGGGAGAATGTAACAACCCGACCGGCCATTTTGTGCTTTAGCATTCCATTCAGTGGTTCGAGGTCTTGGGTAGCTTCATATTGCATATCATCTTGCGTGTGTGGTCGAATTTTATTTTCAAATGTTTCAGGATTTATTTGGATGGATGATTATCATTTTAAAAGCTTAAGTTGAAGATGTTGACTGAAGTTTGACTTTTGTGCAAACGACCCCGTAGCAGTGTTTTGATGACTCCGATAGGTACGATCGTTATTTTGGACTTGGGATTATGCCCGTAATTGAATTCGGAGGTTCCTAGGTTGATTTGGCATGCTTTGCCGAAAGTTGGCAATTTGAAATTTTAGAAATTCCTTAGGTTTGACCATGGTTTGACTTTATGGCTATCAAATTCGAAAATTGGCTATGTGACTTGGAATAGGTTTGTTTTGTTGTTTGGAACTTGTCTGCAAATTTCGGCGTCATTCCAAGTTGATTTCATAGGAATCAGACATGTGGTTGTGTTTTTAGAAGTTCTTGAGTTTCATGTAAATTTCATGTATTTTGGAGGTTCGATTCATGCTTTCGGATGTTATTTTGATGGTTTGATCGCACGAGCAAGTTTGTATTATGTTTTTAGACTTGTGTTGTGTATGGTTTGGAGACATGAGGGCTTTGGTGAGTTTCAGATGCATTGGGGGTGTTAGAAAGAGTTTCAGATTGATGGCTATAGGTCTGGTGCATATGGTTTGCATTTTAATGTGAGATATGGTTCACATTTGCAAGGGGCGCATCACTTTTGCGAGGGTTAATTTTTGTTGACTTTTTAAAAAATGACCTAAATTGAATTTTTTGCAATCGTGGGTAGTCCCTAAGGCTTAATTTGAATCGTTTGGTTGGTAATTCTATTGGTTGAGAGGCTTGTTTGAGAGGCAAAGCGGTGGTTGAGCATTGAGTGGTCTTTGGAGCGAGGTAAGTGTTGTGTCTAACCTTGACTTGAGGGAATTAGGAACCCTCGGACTGTGTGCTATGTTAATTTCATGTGAGCGGCGTATATGCTAGGTAATTTTCCCGCTTTTCTTAAATTATCTCTTTCCCTGTCTTAATTGTTATATGCTCTAAATGTGTTTCCATGCCTAATTGCTACCTGTTAGTCATTGTTTCCTCCTGTTAATGATATTATATCTTTTTATAGTTTCATGATCTCCTACTATTTGCTCAAGTTTGTTTATTTGCACCTTCTAGTTGTAAATTCTGGATTGGTCTTGTTGTGTAGTATTACTTATGCGGATTATCATGTTGTATAAGGTTCCCTATTTGTTTCAGTTTGGCGTTTAGGTATTGTAAAGGCTTTTTCCGTGATTTGAATTATAAGTTTTACTGTGCATATTGAGTACTTGATATTGATATGGTGGGATCGGGTTGCACGCCACAACAGGTGAAATAGGGTTGGTATGATAAGGTGGAATAAGGGTGAATCTATATTGTAAGGTGGGAACGGGTTGCACACCGCAACATGTGTAGTAAGGGTTGATTATTTTGGTGGAATAAGGGTGAAGTATGATTATGAATTATGATATTGTGATATGGTGGAATCGGGTTGGTCACCGCAACACACACACACACACATACATATATATATATATATATATATATATATATATATTTATATATATATATATATATGTACTCATTGTTGTTGATGTTGTTATGAGGAAATAAGGGAGGATTATGTGACGTACGGTGGGATTGGGTTGCGCGGTGCAACAACCTGTGTGTTTATATTCCTCTGAGTTGTGTAGTTTTACAGTATTTTCTTTTGCACTTAAGGATTGGTAAATTCTGAACGTTGCTGTCTTATCTCCTAGAATTGTAGCTATTATTTGCAATTTACTACTTTATTTCATTCTGTATTTCCTTTTCTGTCTTTATTATATATATGGCATACAGGTTGTAGTGTGAGTGACCCGCCTTAGCCTCGTCACTACTTCATCGAGGTGAGGCTCAACACGTACAGAGTACATGGGTCGGTTGTACTCATACTACACTCTGCACTTCTTGTGCAGATTTTGGTACCGGCTCGAGCTGATCGTGAGGTTAGCAGCTGGACTTGCTCGACGGGAGACCCAAGGTAGATATGCTGGCGTCCAAAGATCCTGGAGTCTCTTCCTAGTCACATTATTTTACTGTTTCTTTTCTTTTAGATTAGTGTATTTCCTTTCAGACTCTATTTGTAGTAAATCATAGTAGCTCGTGAGTTGTGACTCCAGATCCTAAATGTATAAGATATTATGAGTTTTATGTTATTCCACAAATCAGTTTTAGCTTCTGTTTAGCTTAATTGTTCTTGTTATTAGAATTGGCTAAAGTTAGCATTAAGAACCCTCTAACGTTGGCTTGCCTAGCAAGTAAAATGTTAGGCGCCATCACGGTCCTGAAGGTGGGAATTTTGGGTCGTGATAACCTCCTAGAGAATTTAAACAATTTGCCATGAGTGTGGTCCTCCACAATAAAGACGAGCGTCATCAAAGTATGAACAACTACCATCCGACCAATTTTCATTGTGCGATGCCATTTTTCAACTTTAAGAAAATAACCAAGAAACAAATAAGAAGATAAATATAAGAAAAATAATTACACAAATATTCACAAGTGTGGACCAAAATACTTACGCTTACTTCTCAAACAACCTAAATACGCCAAATTGTACCCCGACAACGGCGCCAATTTTGATGACGTCCAAATCCACTACTAAAAAGTAAATGGACACGGTTGCATGGAATATACTTTACCCAACTATGATTCGGGGTCGATACCCACAGAGAACAAAATGTAGGCGATCAGGCGTGTAAGAGAATTATCACTTATTATGCTAAGCCAAACACTTAGAATGGTTTTAAGAAAATATTTATAACTAATTGCGAAAATGTAGACTAACCTAGAAAGCAAGTAAAATGATCAACGACTATAAGTATGGATGCACGGGGAATTACACTCAAGTAACGATCCAATGTATTTCACGATTTTACAAATATGAGCGAGTTTATGTTAATTAGCCTGGGGTGATAATTCTATATTAGTTTCTACCGAAGACTAACAAGACTTCCTAATTGAATTATCCCTAAAACATTTAAGAGATTAAGCACACCAGAATATGGGTACAAGTAGTTCAATCCTATCCCTAGGTAGAATCTATTAAGTGAGGGTTAAAGCCTCAAGTTCTTGTTAATGAATCTTTTCCCAAAATTAAGTGAAGTAGATGGGGAGTCCTAGGGTTAGCTAATCCCCTTGAAAACATTAAAGAACATGAATACTTAAAGAAACAATAACTCACTTCCTAATAAATAAAAATCGTTAAATACATAATAACAACAAGATATTTAATCTACACCTTAAATATGAATATTCCCATAAAAAGATTCAAGTGTTGGAAAAAATACTACACAATTAGATATACAAAACAAAGCAAGGAAATGAAGAAATAAACATAAATTGGTAAGAAATTCTCAACCAAAAGCTTCAAATCTTCAAGATCCAAGTGTGTGTGCAAGAACCCTAGCTCCAAAACTTGTGTTCTCTAGTCAAAGTCTACCAAAAAATATTTTATAAATGAGCTAGGTCGTGTATTAAATGGTTTGGGGTCAAAAACATGAAATTCCAGAATTGCCCTATTTTTCGCCCATTTCTTATTTGCATTCGCGATCCATCCTCCGCGTTCGCGAAGGTTTGATTTCGGCAGCTTTGCGTTCGCGAAGGTTTGATTTCGGCAGCTTCGTGTTCGCGAAGGTTTGATTTCGGCAGCTTCGCGTTTGCGAAGGTTCAGATTCCTGCTTCTCCGCGTTCGCGAGCTATCCTTCGCGTTCGTGAAGGTTTGGTTTCCTGCTGCTTCGTGTTCGCATTACACCTTCGCGTTCGCGAAGGGTAATTCACTGGGCAATTTTCCATTCTTCATTTTAGCTCCTTTTTGACTCGTTTTCACTTGGTTTCTTCACCATCACTTCTAAATCACATAAAACATGTAAAATAGAAGTAAGTGACGTTAAACACATGATTTTATCAACCAAATATAGCAAAAATCTAAGATTAAAGATGGGATAAGTTGGTAAAATACCCACTTATCACCCATGTGTTCATACCCGAACCTTGGATTGGTATGCTTAAGTAATAAAAGGGTCATGTGCATATTCCTGCATCTCAATGCCTTTAAATTTAAAATAATTATGTTTTAACTATGTGTACATTATGTACCTTGGTTTAACATCTAACTTCAAAGTAATACCTTGTGTGCCTATCGCATCTGGGTCCAAACAATTAACAAAATATAATAATTAATTAAGTGACACTAGCAAATCATAATCAATAAAATACAAGAATAGTCAAAAATTTATTTAAGCTGGATGTAAGTCAGTAAAAGCGATCGTGCTAGAACCACGGGATGATGCCTCACACCTTCCCCTCGATCAACAAAATTTCTTACTCAGTATTCTATTTTCGTAGACCATAAATAAGAAGTCAAATATTTCGCTTGATGAGGGATTCAAATAAAATGTGACTTGGAACACCAAAGTCAATTCCAAGTGGCGACTCCAAATAATAAATAATCCCTTTTCAAAGCGTCCCTTTAATTGGAAAAACTCTTCTAACTCAACCTCGTAACAGGGTTGCGTGGTAAAAAGAGGTGTGACATTACTTCCAGCTATTTTGAGCCAGTTTGAGCTACAATTGGAGAAGATCTTCTACTATTTCTTTTACTTTAGTATTATATCTCTAATTTCATATTGTATTTGTCTTTCTATGTCTTTTATTATAAGTAGCTTGATTTTTATCAAGGGTTGTAATCTAACCTTAGTGTGTGCATCTTATGGGTTATTAATATTATGTTTGCTTATGATTGGGTTAAGTGTTACTTAGCCATGTTTATGCTTTAAAGTTTAATTAATGGTTGCAAATATGGATTCATGCCTTTTTGACCTTGTTTTTACTTGAAAAAGAGGAACTAAGTCTAGAAAAACTTGGCTAACAAAAAATTGAACTAGTTGAGGTATTGATTGGCTTGATTAACGTATTTGGACCAGAGATAGCATTAATCCAACTTGGGCTCATAATAAAATGTACTTATAGCTACCCATTTAGACTTGAGAAAGCTAAATTGGGCATAATCACTCTTTAATCGAGAGGTATTGAGTGAGCACTTGAGATTTAAGAGTCACAACAACCCCAATCGAACAAGCAAGCATGTTTATTAGGTTTACACCTAGGTCAGGATTACAACTCTAGGCTTTTCTCCATTTGTTGCAACTTCTTTAAATTATTGCATATCAATTATTTGTTGAATTGTTCGTTAGAAACATCTTAGTTTAATTAATATAGCCACTATACCACTATTGTTTGAAATATAATCTAAGATACATTAAGTTGATGTAAAAGAACACCTTGTCCGTGAGTTTTATGCCAACACAACGCACATTGTGAAAGGTACAAAGGTCACCAAAGTGCAAAACCTCAAAGTGAAATTTGATCATATGATCCTAAATGACTATATAGGTCTTAAAAATATGGATCTAATAGAGTACTTAGCCAAATTGTATGAGAATGAGCAGTCCAACCATGGCTTGCAAAGATCCTAGCAGCAGGGTCTTCTCCCCCTTACGTGGCTGCAGGAGCACAGATTTTTTGAAAAACTCTGAGCTTCGAGGCAAAAGGTTGGTAGACATTTGTGTGAACTCGGCTTGATCCATGTTTGAACGAGAACTATTTTCCTTTGGATAGGGTAGTTATGGTGGTCTTCATCATGGTTGGGTACCCAATTAGTGTAGGAGACCTGATGTCAGCTAATGTTGCATTGGTGGCATAGCAGGCAAACACCTCCTATCCATATCCGAGTACTATCACATAGTATATGATGGATGCTAAGGTTGAGTCAAGTCCATATGACACAAAAACCAAGCCAACATGTCCTTTTGACCTATACAAGCTGCAAGACCCCAGGAACCCCAAGGCAAAAAAGCAGCCATCGTCCTACTATTACAAGCCAGTCTGATGAGCATGTCATCGCAAAGTTTGGTACCTCTGACATTCCTTTATATTCAGCTGAGCCATCCTTCCGTGCCATGGCTTTTGACCCAAAGCCAGCATCAGCTTCCGCCCCTCCACCTACTCCATCCTTGAGGCCTGTACCTATGCCTTCTGGCCCACTATTAGCTTTGAGGGTCTCTCAGACATTGGTGAGTCTCAACAACTGGATGCAGACTGCTACCACAAAGCTGATAGTGTTGTATACCACAGTAGCTGGGCAGCCCACTCCATAGTCCACTCTTATCACTTCTGAGTAGATTACATAGATCTTGGACAACCAGAAGGTGATCGTGGATACATTGGTTCAACATGGTTCAATTATAGATAACTTCGACAAGTAGGTGAAGAAGATAAGGAAGTCCCAGGACACCAAGAAGTCAGTCGAGGCATTACAAGCTGAAGTGAAGCAAATTGCTGAGGCAGGTGACCTGCATTTTTACATGTTGATTTGACCTCGCCCAGCCACACCCATCTCAGACCTCCAAGGTATCCCACACCACTCATATTGAGGATCATTTCTTTGCTTGCAGCACTACTGTTGCAGTGCGTGATATGTTTGCTACTAAGGCAACTCCTATGGATGATGAAACTATTCAATTGGCTGTGCCTACCCAGACTGACTCTCTTAGTGACACCCTAGAGACAAAGGATTCTTAGGGAGTCTCTTCACCCCTCTTTGCTCTTTGATTCAATTTATAAGCACTAGATACAATGCTTACTTTTCATTTAAGGGGTGGAGGATTTGATGAATTGAATTGGATTGTGATAATATGATGATACTATTTGAAAGTTTTTTGTAGTTTGATTCATTTAGTAGTAATCCGTTGTTATGTTTTGTTACTTTTATATTCATGTTTTCATTTCGTTATGTTTAATAAGACTTTGGTTTTCTTAATGCGACGGTTCTTTCCAAAGGTAGTTTCTTATATGAACCGAGTGATTTTTCCCGATAATGGATAGTGTGGTAAATTTCTTAAGGGAATTACTCTATTGCATGTTTAGGTGATATTAGTAGTAACTAGTAATAAATAAAACCCCTAATTGAGATCTTCCATGAAAAAAAGTTATATGTTCCTCATGTGTACCAGTATACTTAACTGCATGCTTATGACTTGAGACAAGTGTGTGGATCATTTTTTAAGTAGTAATTCTAGTAAAGTGACTTTTCAGCTCTTGTGTTACCTTTTTTTTGAATAGTTAGGTGGTTGGGTACACTATGGAGATTTTGTAATTTGATTGTGTTCATTATGGGTTTTAGCCTCTATCTTCTTTTATGGTCTATTTCCATGAGAGGTTGAGGAAATTTTTTGTTTCAAGTCCAAGTGCTTGAGTGGATAGTCTAAAACTTGCCCGAATATGCTTCAAAGCGAAATTTTGAGTACCCTTGGTTTGGAACATGATTGTAGGATTTCCTTGGACCTTTTGATCTTTTGATTGCCACCCTTTGATCATTCTCGCTAGTCCACCCTTTTTGAGCCTTTAGCCTTGTCCTTTTGGTAACCTTGTTACAAGCTTTTCACCGTTTGTGTTCATATCTCCTCTTAACACCCAAACCTTCCTAAGCACTCATAATCATCACATGGCTTAACGCCTAAGGTTGGTGTAACAACCCGGCCGGTTGTTCCAAGAGTAATAGCCCTATTTCCCCAGTTTCGACTTCATTATATGTGGTTCAGCTTCATTATGTTGTGTTAGATTGGTTGGCTCAGGTTCGGAGCAATTTTTGGAGAGAAATGAGACACTTAATGTCTTAGCTTGGTTATATAGTTGAAAAGTCAAATGAGAGTTGACTTATTGGTAAACGACCTCGGAATGTAGATTTCATGGCTCAAATAGCTTTGTTAGGTGATTTGGGAGTTAGGAGTGTGTTCGGAGTGTGGTTTTGATGTCCGGTGTAGAATTAGGCTTGAATTGGCGAAAGTTAGTTTTTGGCGATTTCCGGTCGGCAGTGAAAAATAGGCTATAGGGGTCGGAATGGAATTCTGGAAGTTGGAGCAGGTTCGTAGTGTCATTTTGGATATGTGTACAAATTTTCGAGTCATTCGGACGTGTTTTGGTTGGTTTCGGCATCATTGGTGAAATTTAAAAATCTCAAAGTTAATAGGCTTGAATCTGATGATCTTGGTGTTTCAGCCTTGTTTTGGGTGTTTCAAAGGCTCGACTAAGTTTGAATGGGGTTGTGCGACTTGTTGGTATTTTTGGTTGGGGTCCCTAGGGGCTCGGGTTGATTTTGGATAACCATCGGGGGATTTAAAGTTGGAAAATTACAACTGTAGCTGTTGGTGCTGGTGTAACCGCACCTGCGGATAGGGGACCGCAGGTGCGAGCCAGCAGAAGCAGACCCAAGACCGCAGATGCGGATTTTGGTGGGCAGGAGGAAGACCGCAGATGCGGAGCTGGGGCCGCACCTGTGGAGTCATAGGTGCGGAAATGTGCATTTAAGTGATTTTTCGCAGGTGTGCACCTGGGAGCGCAGGTGTGGGTCCACAGGTGCGAGAATACGGCCGCAGGTGCGGAAATCCCTGGGCAGAACATATAAATAGGACTCTTAGCGGATTTTACTCATTCATCCACCATTGTTGCACGAGTTGGAAGCTTTTTGAAGGGTTTTGAAGAGGAAAATCGAAGGTTCTTCGTGGAGGAAAGACTTTTGGACTTAAAAATCGTTTATGTTTGATTTATGGACTGATTAGTGGTGAAATTTGTGGGAAATTAGTACAAAAGTTGGGTAATTAGGGCTTGTAATTGGAGACCTTTAATTGGGGATTTGAGGGGCCATTTGAGGTCCGATTTTGAGATTCTTGGTATGTATAGACTCGTGGGAGGATGAGAAGTCTTGTGATGTAATTTTTATCGACTTCCGAGACGTAGACCCGGAGGTCGGGTTTTGCCAATTTCGAGATTTTTGGTATATATTGGTTATTTTTGAGTGGGCTTTGTTCCCTTAGAGTATTTTGATGATATGAATCTGTTTTTGAATAGATTCGGGGCGTGATGAGGTCGAGTCGAGGGGCAAAGGCATTGCAGAATAGATTTTCGTCCGGTTTGAGGTAAGTAATGACTGTAAATCTTGTCCTGAGGGTATAGTACCCCGAACTTCGTATTTTCTCACTATTTTTGGAGTGGCGCACATGCTGGATAACGAGTGTGTGGTGTGCACTGATTGGGGATTTGTACTTGGTCCTTCCCGTGACAACTATTGCGTTGCGTATTTACTTTTAAATCATATGTTAAATCGTGTTTTCAAACTATTGTTATATTTGGGTTGTAAGCCATGTTTGGGGCCTTGTGCCGACTTATTTAGACCCCTTAAGGGCTTTTACTGCTATTCCTCACTGGGTTGACTTATGATTTACACTTAGTCATATTACATTTAACTGATTTCGAAACTTAGCCTTATTTACACTATTTTGAGATATAAAATGATGTTTTTGGGTCGAGTACCACGTTTTACTGATAGCCCGAGTGGCTTTTTGGGAGTTTCTGACTGAGTGAGGCCGAGGGCCTGATTGTGAGGATATGATATGCCACGAGATGGCTTGATATTAGCGCTTGGGCTATAGGAGCCCCTCCGTAGTCTGTATACACCCCAGTGAGCGCAGGTACCTACTGAGTACGAGTGCCGAGTGCCGAGTACCGAGTGACGATTGACGAGTGACGAGTGATTGGGAAGCATGAGTGACTTTGAGGTTGCCCGAGGGGCTGATTATGAGTGACTGTGAGGTTGCCCGAGGGGCTGATTCTGAGTGATGTCACGCCGGAGGGGCAGTTTCTTATTCATGATTTTTCCCGACTAGCTACTTATGATTCATTTCATTTTTTTTACACTAACTTCTTGGACATTTTTATGAAATTGTTGGAAATTACACTTTCAAAGGAGTTTTACTGAAATTGGCTTTTTTTTAGCGTGATGATTTAACGTATTCACTGTTGGAAAGAAAGACTGTGTTTATTGCGAAATGATTATTTGACTTTATGTGTTTATTACTGCTCAAACCTAATTTATTTTCATTACTACTGAGTTGGCGTACTCACATTACTCCCTGCACCTTGTGTGCAGATCCAGGTCCTAGGGCAGGGTGAGCTATGTATCTGTTCCAGAGACTTCTCAGAGATTTTGCGAGGTAGTTGCACGCGTCGCATCCCTGCTCTCTCCTTCTTACTATTATAGATTTTATTTTCCAGGGTTGTATATTTTTTGTAGATGCTCATGACCTATGACTCCGGGATCTCGGGGTTGTATTTAATATTCGGCGTAGCTTTATCTGTTTTAAAATAATTAAACCAAATCTTTATGGGTTATCAGTTTAGTAATGATATAAATGAAAGATTATTTACGATTTGAGTGTGGATTTGGCTGGCCTAGTTCCACAATAGGTGCCATCATGACTGGTTTAGATTTCGGGTCATGACAAGTTGGTATCAGAGCGCTAGGTTACGTAGTACTCACCGGTCATGAGAAGGTTTAGTAGAGTCTTATGGATCGGTATGGAGACGCCTGTACTTATCTTCGAGAGGCTACATAACTCGTAGGAAAATCTCACATTCTTGAATTCTTGTCATGCGAATCCATTTTATTCAGCCAAAAGCGTAACTCTTGAATTCCTTCCATATATTGAATGCGCACGTGAGCGCTTGATATCAGCTGTGCATCGACGACTTGTGATTTCCTTGGTGGGGTGCGAGATGTGAATTTTAGCATGTTGATAATGGGCCAGTCTAGAGGACTTGAGGCCGGATTTTATTTTGTGTCTTGAGTGCTAAGATTTTGATTGTGTGACCCGTGCATTTGGGACTTATATGTCCGTTTGTGTCCTTATCAGTGGGGGTTTTGTGACTGGATGACTATGTGGCGAGTGTGATTCGATGGTGAGGTGTGTTCAAATTGTTTGATTGTGACAAAAAGATTGGCTGGAAATGTGGAAAGAACTATTGAGTATTTGATTTCTATCTAGAGTTGGCATATGGCTTCGAGTTGTGAGTGTATTGGAAGACATCTCATGTTCTTTAGTTGTGGAGTGAAGCAGATCGTCCCGTTGTGTTATGAGTTCTTGGTGGTGTCTTTTGGGATGGCCAATGCCCCAGTAGCATTCATGTATTTGATTAACTGTGTATTCCATCCGTATTAGCACTCCTTGTTATTGTATTCATTGATGGCATCCTGGCGTATACGCGTAGCCAGGGGTAGCATACTTAGTATTTGAGGACGCATTATAAGGATTCAAGGAGGAGAAGCTCTATGCAAAGTTCTGCAAGTGTGAATTTTCGGCTCAGTTCAGTAGAAATCTTGGGGCACGTGGTGTCCAGTGAGGGTATTAAGGTGGTCAAACGAGTGTGGAGAGAGATTCCAGAAGCTCAAGATTTCTTTGACCACATCTCCAGTGTTAGTTCTGCCATCAGTTTCAGGTTCTTATATCGCGTATTGTGATGCCTCGAGGGTAGGCGTTGGTTGTGTTTAGATGCAGAAGGATAAAGTTATTGCGTGATAGCTATGAGTTTCGGAAGGGTATAGAGAGAGATCAGTTTGAGGCTAAGCAGGCAGGGCTATTTCCTGCGGGGTGTCCTGAGGTTGTGTGATCCTTATGTTGTTTTGTAGCAAGTTCTCTTTTACCAATAATTGATATATGTTGAAATTTGAGTTTAGATCACTTGTGGGAGTTGGCACGGCTATTGCAATGGTGAATATGAGGTTGTAGATGATTTGGGATGTTAAAAGGTTTGAGTTATATATGAGATTATGAAGGATTTAGTTGAATCTTACTGTGGTATGGTGGCTGTGTTAGCGTATGGTTATTATGAGTTACTGGTTGTTTTGATCTATGGCTTTGAGCCAAGTGGGGGAGTCTGCTAGTGATAAGTTGGTTTCACGATTATGTGATGTGTTGGGTTCGGTTCGAGGTATACTGGTGAATCAGTTGTGGCTTACAGGGGTTGAGATCGGGGATGACTTGAGTAATGGAATTTTGGCTACAGGTTGTAATGTACTCTATGGGTAATTGGACTTTTTTTTATTATTGAATGATTGAGTTGTAATTGTAAAATGGGGTAGTGTGTGCAATATAGGAATTTGCTTGTTGCTTCGAGTATGTGTGGATTACTTCCTGGGGTGTTGGAGTGCTAATGGAGCATAGGTCGTTCGGTCCGTTTGATCAGCCTAATTGAGGTTTGAGTAGAGTGGATGACTCTCGAGAATGGTTCTAACGGATTCTAGGTTAAATATAGAAATTGGGAATCTTCAAGGTGTGTTTTTGGCTTGAACTGAGATTTACGTTGGAGGGTGTCAAGACTTGTGGCATTTATACATTATCATGGATTCTACATATCAATATAAGAAAGGTGAAGGTAATGGATTTAGATTCGCAGGAAGTCTCTTTAGGGTAAGTATTTTGAATGTGGTACTTTTGGGGATATTTGAGAGATTATTCAGCGGCTTATGAGCCTTAGACGGTATGGTTTTATGCTTGGGTCTCGTTTGGTGAATCTGGATTGAGAATTGCGGTATTATGCCAAATGGAAGTACCAATTCGTAGGTAAATCAGAAGGAACTTGGATAAATAGGACAACTTGGTAGTAGGTCGGATCGGCATGATAAGGGATACGATTAGTTCTTTGGGTGTTCATAAGGTAATGAGTTTTTACAGGTGTTTCTTAGCAATGCTCTTGGGTTTTGGTGACCTGCGTAGCTTGGTTGAGTTAGAAGGATTCAGCCCTGACGGTTTGGTGTTGTACAAATGGAATTCAGATAGTTCCTGATGGTTTCTACCACGATTAGAGATGCATATTTTCTACTGGCGTGAGGTGCAGGTGATGTATAGTGATTTTTCTTCTAAATGGGATCAAATGGGAAGTTCTTGACTAGTTGGGTACGTAGTTGCTTGTGGCTCGGAAGGGATTATGAAGTTCTCATGTTTATCATAGGATGGCATGGTGTATGCAGTATGTCGTGTAGAGTGAGATTTGCATGTGTGAGGTCACAGTTTAGTTCTGGAAGGAAGGTAAAAAATTCTTAGGCAGCATTGACAGTTTCAGATGACTAGGTAGATGATAGCACCATTAGTTGGCTTGATGAGAGTATACATTTCAGAAAGGGCATGTGTGGAGTTAAGGGTGCTTCATTGGTATAGCGACGCTCTCTTGTTGGATTGACTGCTGATATTCAAGGTTGTTTGGTGTCACAGAAGGATTTTAGGGGTATCCCTCGTGGAATGATCAAGTATTAGGGATGTGTTATGTATTCGAGCAGTGGATTTGGGATCAGATATAGTAATTGGTGCGCTTCATGACTTCGATACTGAGAGTTCTCATAAACAGGTTATTTTGTGGTAGTGAACTGTGAGAATGCGAGCATAGCTAGTCAGATGTTAGTATGTACCATGATTCAGTCATTGTGAACTCTTTAGTAAGTTATCTATCTGTGTGGGTGGCCAGAGTTGATTTAGGGTTATTGGTAGGCCAGTATGAGTGTGTGTTCTGCACCGGGTCGGAATTGTTGACTCCGAATTTCTATTGTTGAGGGATGTACCATTCGATTGTCATTGAGTTTATTCGTGTTCTGGAGTGATGTATGAGTTACCCTTCGGTGTTGCGAGGAGTTGTGATCGTTGGTTATAGGAACATATGGTGCGATTCTAATTGGGCTTATATCGGGATTTGAGTAAGGTAAGTAATTGGGTATTACGGATTAAGACGTACCGATTATGTTCTTTCGAGCTCGTGTGGCATGGTATCATCCGATTCCCCGTGGTTAGGGCAACACACTTTGAGTACTTGATGTCGAATTGTGCATGGTTATTGATTTTGAGCAAGGGGACTCAAAGTATTTCATACGGACCAACGTGTTGATGGGATCACACATTGTAGTGGAGTTATGTGGAGGTATGATCTTTGGTGTCAGATTCGTGTGTTTTGATTTTTCGATGGGTGTCAGTCTCTTAGCATGGTGTTGTGACGGTAATTATTAATGGCGGGATGGTCCTCTCGTGTGAACCTTTTATATAACTTGATTACATTGGGATATTGCTATTGAGTGCACGAGTTGCACAGGTTATGGATTTGAATTGTATTGATGTTTCATGTCATCAGAGTGGTCGTGTTGGATAAGAAGAGGTCGTTGGACCTAGAATGAATACTTTCAGAATTGACTACAACATAGTTGAAAGGATAAATATCGGGAGTCGACTTAGAAATCTGCTATAATTCCTGTTTGGGAAGGGGGATCTTCATGTCTGGCTGATCGGACGAATGGTTGCTAGTTCTACGTGTTTATTTCATCATCGGCAGTATATGAAAGTGTTAGAGCGAGGCATTTCTTGATAAGAGGGTATATACCGGTATTAGGTTGTTTTGAGCAGCTATTGTGATTAGGAGTTATCGCCCTGAGTGTTTGAGTCATTCGGTATATTATGTGATTGCATCTTGGGTTACAGATATGGCTTGATACATCGTGTTCAGACTTATTCAGTTTATAGTTGTGGAATTTTGATCTTGTAAATTATTTCAGAAGTGGAAATTTGGTTCTAAGGTTCATGGGTCAGGTTGAATTTCGAAATTTCAACGACGTTGTGCTATCGGACCTATATTGGATAGGGTGACGTGGGATCACCCCGGGTATGTGCATGGGGAGGTTACGCGGCAGTTTGATGGTGTTGGAGAACAACTCTTGGCAAATTCGAGGACGAACGTATGTTTAAGTGGGGAAGGATGTAACGACCCGGCCGGTCGTTCCGAGAGTAATAGCCTTGTTTCCCCCGTTTCGGATTCATTATATGTGGTTCAACTTAATTATGTTTTGTTAGATTGGTTGGCTCGGGTTTGGAGCAATTTTTGGAGAGAAATGAGACACTTAGTCTCTTAACTTGGTTATATAGTTGAAAAAGTCGGCTGAGAGTTGACTTATTGGTAAACGACCTCGGAATGTAGATTTCATGGCTCAGATAGCTTCTTTAGGTGATTTGGGACTTAGGAGTGTGTTCGGAATGTGGTTTTGATGTCCGGTGTAGAATTAGGCTTGAATTGGCGAAAGTTAGATTTTGCCGATTTCCGGTCGGTAGTGGAAAATAGGCTATATGGGTCAGAATGAAATTTTGGAAGTTGGAGCAGGTTCGTAGTGTCATTTTGGATATGTGTGCAAATTTTCGGGTCATTCGGGCGTGTTTTGGTTGGTTTCGGCATCATTGGCGAAATTTTGAAATCTCAAAGTTCAAAGGCTTGAATCCGATGTGATCTTGGTGTTTTAGCGTTGTTTTGGGTGTTTCGAAGGCTCGACTAAGTTCGAGTGAGGTTGTGGGACTTGTTGGTATTTTTGTTGGGGTCCCGAAGGGCTCGGGTGATTTCGGATAGCCATCAGGGGATTTAAGGTTGGAAAATTATAGCTGAAGCTGCCGGTGCTGGTGTAACCGCACCTACAGATAGGGGACCAAAGGTGCGAACCGGCAGAAGAGGACCTAAGACCGCAGATGCGGATTTGTGTGGGCATGAGGAAGATCGCAGATGCGGATCTGGGGCCGCACCTGCGGAGTCGCAGGTGCAGAAATTTGATCGCGGGTGCGGAAATGTGCATTTAAGTGATTTTTCGCAGGTGCACACCTGGGACCGCAGGTGCGGGTCCACAGGTACGAGAATTTGGCCGCAGGTGCGGAAATCCCTAGGCAGAACATATAAATAGGACCCTTAGCAGATTTTTGTCATTCATCCACCTTTTTTTCACTGGTTGGAAGCTTTTTGAAGGGTTTTGAAGAAGAAAATCGAAGGTTCTTCATGGAGGTAAGACTTTTGGACTTAAAAATCATTTATGTGTGATTTATGGATTGATTAGTGGTGAAATTTGTGGTAAATTAGTACAAAAGTTGGGTAATTAGGGCTTGTAATTGGAGACCTTTAATTGGGGATTTGAGGGGCCATTTGAGGCCCGATTTTGAGATTCTTGGTATGTATAGACTCGTGGGAGATGAGGATTCTTGTGATATAATTTTTATCGACTTCCGAGACGTGGGCCGGGGGTAAGGTTTGCCAATTTCGAGATTTTTGGTATATATTGGTTATTTTTGAGTGGGCTTTGTTCCCTTAGAGTGTTGATGATATGAATCTATTTTTGAATAGATTCGGGGCATGCTGAGGCGGAGTCGAGGGGAAAAGGCATCGTGGAGTAGATTTTCGTCCGGTTTGAGGTAAGTAATGACTGTAAATCTTGTCCTGAGGGTATGGAACCCTAGATTTCATATTTTCTCACCATTTTTGGAGTGGCGTACATGCTGGATGACGAGTGTGTGGCATGCACTGATTGGGGATTTGGACTTGGTCCTTCCCGTGGCAACTATTGAGTTGCGTATATACTTTTAAATCATATGTTAAATCGTGTTTTCAAACTATTGTTATATTTGGGCTATAAGACATATTTTGGGCCTTGTGGCGACTTGTTTAGACCCCTTAGGGGATTTTACTGCTATTCTTCATTGTGTTGACTTATGATTTACACTCAGTCATATTATGTTTAACTGATTTCGGAACTCAGCCTTATTTAAACTATTTTGAGATATAAAATGATGTTTTTGGGTCGAGTACCCCATTTTACTGATAGCCCGATTGTCTTTTTGAGAGTTTCTGACTGAGTGAGGCCGAGGGCCTGATTATGAGGATATGATATGCCACGAGATGGCTTGTATTAGCGCTTGGGATGTAGGAGCCCCTCTGGAGTCTGTACACACCCCGGTGAGCGCAGGTACTACTGAGTGCGAGTGCCGAGTGTCGAGTGATTGGGAGGCATGAGTGACTGTGAGGTTGCCGAGGGACTGATTATGAGTGACTGTGAGCTTGCCCGATGGGCTGATTATGAGTGACTGTGAGGTATGCCCGAGGGTCTGATTCTGAGTGATGTTACGCCCGAGGGGCAGTTTCTTATTCATGATTTTGCCCGAGTGGCTACTTATGATTCATTTTATTTTTTGTACACTAACTTCTTGGACATTTTTCTGAAATTGTTGGAAATTACACTTTTCAAAGGATTTTTACTGAAATTGGCTTTTTTTTAGCGTGATGATTTAACGTATTCACTGTTGGAAAGAAAGACTGTTTATTGTGAAATGATGATTTGACTTTATGTGTTTCTTACTGCTTAGACCTGATTTATTTTCATTACTACTGAGTTGGCATACTCACATTGCCCCTTGCACCTTGTGTGCAGATCCAGGTGCTAGGGTAGGGTGAGCCGTGTATCTGTTCTAGATACTTCTCGGAGATTTTGCGAGGTAGCTGCACGCGTACGCATCCCTTCTCTCTCCTTCTTACTATTATAAAGTTTATTTCCAGGGTTGTATATTTTTGTAGATGCTCATGACCAGTGACTCCGAGATCTCGGGGTTGTATTTAATATTCAGTTTAGCTTTATCTATTTTAATATGATTAAACGAAACCTTTATGGGTTATCAATTTGGTAATGATATAAATAAAAGATTATTTACGATTTGAGTGTGGATTTGGCTGGCCTAGTTCCACGATAAGCGCCATCACGACTGGTTTAGATTGGCGGTCGTGACAGTTGGGTTAAGAGATGAGAAATCTAAAGATATACCAAGTCACCAAAAAGAAAGAAAAGAGATGATCTTCATGAAATAAAAGAAAGAAAAGCAAGTATTGTGGACAATGAAGACAAAAAGGGGCCTAAAAGGGAAAAAGAAAATTGATGAGATAGAGTGAAGCTAAGTCTCTCTAGCTAAAGAAAAATATCAAAGTAAAATCAAGAAAGAAAGTGAATAAATTTATTACAAAGAGTGAGGACAAGTCTCTCTAGCTTCCAAAAAGAAGAATAAACTTCAAGAATTCCATCCATAATATCTTATGATGAAATTGAGCCAAGAAATGATGAGTGAAGTGCTTAAGGAAAGGTGTAGCCACTTTTACCCAAACTATCCTACCCCAAACCAAAAGCCCTCATTATAACTCGAAAAAAGTCCTATTTGATTTTGAATCGAGCATGATTGCATTAGTGGAGAGGTAAATAAGGGGAAAGACTATGGTACCTGAAGCTTAAATATTGACCATTCTTTGTAAGAGAAGAGTGAAATCTTTGATGCCTTATAGATTGAGTGTTAATCTTGAAGTGAGAAATGCAAATAGAACAGTAAGAAAGAGTTTGGATTCCACCATGATGAGCATGAAGGAACAAGAATTCATAATGAATGAAGTGAACTCTTGAAGCTCAAGTGTCACACTAGAATTGCATGAAATGAGCAATATGTATCTTTTTGAAAATTGGAAACCTTGTCTAGAATGCATGAGTATTATGGATAATTGTTGGTTCCAATTGATTATAGATGACTTGTGGTTGATTCCTTCATTTGACTATAGAGTGTTGGAAAAAGGATTCTAATTTAGTTGCTTGAGGATACGCAAAGACTTAAGTTTGGGTGAGTTGATAAGTGTAGAATTTAGCCAATTATTAGTGCCTTTTTGCTATAGTCTTTAGTCCGAAAGTGTTGATTTTAATTCCCAATTCTAATGAAAATGGCTGAATTGCAGGTTTGCTGAAAAACATTTAAGGCATTGGAAGAAGAATGTCACAATAGGGGATAGTCCTAGGCATATCAATGAAGAGGAGAGCGAAAGAGAAAAGTGTGATCGGGAAAAGTGGAACTGCAACTGCAAAAGTAAAATTGTGAGCTGCAAAAGGAGAAATGTGGTTGCAAAAGATGAACTGAAGCTCCAGAACCTTAGGCAAAAGTGCGGTCCGTTGAATAAAATGTGCGGTCACACTATGATCTTCAAAGTAGTTTGCACTAATGAAATAGATGATCAAATGATGAGAAGTTAGCCGATTCTGAAGCCTCTCCAAGTGCGGTCTCTAGAATTGATAGTGCGGCTGAAAAAGTTGATTTGTGACTGCAATGCCTAAAGGGCTATCGTGGGCTTCATTCACTGACCGCACAAACAAAGTCAACTCAGCATATGGCAGACCGCAAATGTCATTTTGCAACCGCAAACCTTCCGAAGGGTATTTGATAAAGATTTTGGGATTCCAATAAATAGAACGAGGTTGTTATTTTGGTCCAGGACATTGATGGTTAAGGGGGCCACTATGATGAGGGTTGGGTCATGGAACATATAAACTTTGACTGGAAAGTCTATAGAGTTAGTGAAGATTCTTCATAAGAGGATGACTAATATATNGGGGGGGGGGGGGGTAGGAATGAGGTAAGTATTTTAGTTGATAAGGACCTTAAGGGGTGGTGGAGGTTAGGAGGGTGAACAATAGGTTGATGACTATTAAGCTAGTGGTTGGAGGATTTACTTTGAATATTATCAGTGTGTACGCACCCCAAACGGGTTTGGCGGAGAAAGTCAAGAGGCGTTTCGAGGAGGATTTGGATGAGATGGTGCATGGTGCATGGTATACTGCACACTGAGAAGCTTTTAATAGGAGGAGATTTCAATGGCCACATTGGAGCGACATCTAGGGTTTATGATGATGCTCATGATGGCTTCAGTTTTGGTGACAGAAACAAAGAAGGAACTTCACTGCTGGATTTTTCTAGGGCATTCAATTGGTGATAGCTAACTCACGTTTCCTGAAGAAGGTGGAACACTTGGTCACCTTCCAAAATTCGGTGGCCAAGACCCAGATTTACTATATACTCTATAGGAATCCCGATAAAGGTATTTTCATATATTTCAAGGTCATCCCAAGTGAGAACATCACCCATCATAGAATCTTGGTCATGGACCTTAAGGTCGCGAGGAAGAGGAGGAATGGGGAGTGTATGGTCAACCTAAGATCAAGTGGGGAGCGTTGACTGAAGACAAAGCGCAGGATTTAGGGGTTAAGATGATGACTATGGGGGCTTGGAGGAGTAACAGTGACGCGAATGACTATGAGGGCTTGGAGGAGTAGCGGGGACGCGAGCATTATGTGGATCACAACTCCTCATTGCATTAGGAAAGATTCTAGAGAGGTATTAGGGGTTTTGAAGTCTTACTCTGATGGTCACAAAGAAGACTAGTGGTGGAATGGAGAGGTCCAAGGAAAAGTGGAAACCAAGAAAGCGGTGTATCTGAAGCTAGTGAAAAGCGTAGATGAGAAGGAGAAGAGGGCGAGAAGGGAGTGGTATAAGATTGCCACAAAGAAGGAAAAGTTAGTATTTACGGCAGCTAAGACTGCAGCATTTGGTCATTTGTATGACGAACTTAAGGGTAAAGGCGGGATAAAAGGCTACTCAGGCTGGCCAATGCGAGAGAAAGGAAGAACCGTGACTTGGACCAAGTGCATCAAGGACAAAGAAGGTAAAATTTTGTTTGATGAGGGGCATATCCGAGAGGTGGCCAACTTACTTCCATGGTCTATTGAACGAGGAGGGGGAAAATAACATTGTGCTAGGGGATTTGGAATCCTCCGAGAGTCGTTGTGACTTTGGGTATTGTAGGCGGATTAAAGTTGAGGAGGTCAAGGGGGTTATGCATAAGATGAGTAGGGGCAAAGTGATCGGGCCAGATAAATTCCCGCTAGAAGTTTGGAAGTGTGCGAGCAGGGCGGGCTTGGAGTGGCTCACTGGGTTATTTAATGTCATTTTAGGACGAATAAGATGCCCGAAGAATGGAGGTACAGTACAATGGTTCCTTTGTACAAGAATAAGGGTGATATCCAAAATTGCGACAACTATCGGGGAATCAAGCTGCTTAGCCATACTATGAATATCTAGGAGAGGGAGGTAGAGTTAAGGGTGAGAGGAGTGTATCTATTTTCGAGAACCAGTTCGGGTTTGTGCTGGGGCGTTCGACTACATAATCATTCACCTTGTTAGGATATTGATGGAGCAGTATAGGGAGAGGAAGAGGGACTTGCATATGGTGGTCATAGACATAGAAAAGGCCTACGGTGCAGTCCCGAGGGATGTCATATGGAGATGTTTGGAGGCTAGAGGTGTACCTATTGAATACATTAGCATGATTAATGACATGTACGATGGATATAAGACCCGGATGAGGACAATAGGAGGCGACTTAGCTCATTTCTTGGTCATGATGAGGTTGCACCAAGGGCCGACACTCAGCCCTTTTTTGGTTGCTCTAGAAATGGACGTATTGACGTGTCACATCCAATGGAAGGTGTCATGATGCATTTTATTTGCATATGACATTGTATTGATTGACAAGACCCAAGGCGGTGTTAACATGAGGTTAGAGTTGTGGAGACAGACGTTGGAGTCTAAAGATTTCAAGTTGAGTAGGACTAAGACAGAATACTTGGAATATAAGTTCAGTGGGGGGACTCAGAGAGTGGAAGGAGAGGTGAGGCTAGATTCACAAGTCATCCCCAAGATAGGAAGTTTTAAGTACCTTAGGTCTATTATACAGGGGAATGGGGAGATCGACAAAGATGTCACAAACTGTATTGAGGCGAGATGGATGAAAAAGAGACTTTCTTCCAGTGTTTTGTGTGATAAGAAGGTTCTACAAAAAAATAAAGGTAAGTTCTACAGAGTGGTGGTCATGCTGACTATGTTGTATGGGGCTTAATATTGACCGATCAAGAGTTCCCATGTACAGAAGATGAATGTAGCATAGATGATGATATTGATATGGATGTGTGGGCACAGAAGGCTAGATACGATTAGAAATGAAGCTTTTCGGGACAAGGAGGGTGTGGACTTTATTGAGACAAGATTCGGGAAATGAGGTTTAGATGGTTTGGGCATGTGAGGAAGAGAAGCACAGATGCCCCGTCAGGAGGTATGAGAGGTTGACATTGGAAGGGCTAAGGGAATTTAAAGGTAGGCCAAAGAAGAATTGGGGAGACATGATTAGGCAAGACATGGAGAAACTTTAGCTGAATAAGGACAAGACCCTTGATAGGAAGGTGGAGATCGAGGATTAAGGTAGTTGGTTAATTAGTTGAGTGTTCTACTTGTTTATACTAGTAATATTAGTACGTAATTTCGTATTTAGTTGGTATTGGATTTCTATGACTACTTGTTGTTCTCTCATTTCAGTCATCATACTATCTAGTTGTTGTTTATGCTGATTTTACATGGAGTCTCGTTGTTATGCTTAATTGTTTTCCTTAATTAATGTGATGCTTATGCTTCCGTGAGCCGAGGGTCTATTGGAAACAGTCACTCTATCTCAACAAGGTAGGAGTAAGGCTGGTACATACTAGCCTCCCTAGACCCCACTACATGGGATTATACTAGGTTTGTTTTTGTTTGTATTTATCGTTCTATGTCTTTTATTATGAGTAGCTAGATTTTTTTTCTAGGGTTGTAATCCAACCTTAGTGTGTGAATCTTATGGGTTCTTAGTATTATCCTTGTATATGATTGGGTTAAGTGTTATCTAGCTATGTTTATGCTTTAAAATTGAATTAATGGCTGCAAGCATTGTTCATGCCTTTTTTTACTTTGTTCTTACTTGAAAAAGAGGAACTAAGTCTAGTAAAACTTGACTAACAAGAAATTGAACTAGTTGAGGGATTGATTGGTTTGATTAACAGATTTGGACTAGAGATAACGATAATCCAACTTGGGCTCATAACCAAATGTACTTATATCTACCCATTTGTTCTTGAGAAAGCTAAATTAGGAATAACCACACTTTATTCAAGAGGTATTGATTGAGCAATTGAGATTTGAGAGTCGTAACAACCTCAATCGAACAAGCAAGAATATTAGATTTTACCCATTTGGTTTACACCTAAGTTGGGACTACAACTCTAGACTTTTCTACATTTGTTGCAACTTCTTTGAATTATTGCATATCAACTATTTGTTGAATTGTTCCATAGAAACATTTTTGTTTAATTAATAGATTCACTATACCTCTCTTGTTTGAAAGATAATCTAAAATACATTAAGTTTCTTACTTGAGTTGCGAATGACTGTTACATATCCAATTTTAGGGTGTGTCTTGGGCGTGATAAAATGAAAACACCCCCTCCGCGAACACGATGTATGATATCCTAAGCCTACGCGAACGCGAGCCTAGATCCGCGAACGTGAAAGCATTCCTTCCTCCTGGCATCATTCCTTCACGAATGCGTCCCAAGCATGCGAACGCTATGCTTCTGCTCCCTTCTCTCCGCAAATGCGATTTCCTCCAATGCAAAAACGAAGAGGAAAAATCTCCTACCAGCTCCCTATTATCCACGATTGCAAGTCAAGCTCCACGATCGCGAAGCACTGCTACGCATCAAAAAACCAACAATCAAACCAAGGGGAAATGAGCCGAAACCACTTAGAAACACGCCCGGGTCCCCTAGGACCCCCTCCAATCACACCAACATGTCCCAATACCTTATCCAAACTTGTACGAATTATCAAAACACCACAACTAACATCATAACAACGTATTGAAGCACAAGTTAAGCTTCTCTTATGTTTCTTAACTTTCAAACTTCAAATCAAGCGTCTGATTCAAGCCAAACCATTCCGGATTACATTCAAACTTTGCACACAAGTCCCAAATGATGAAACAAGCATATTCCAACTTCCATAACTAAAATCCAAATCTGATATCATTAAAGTCAACCCAAGTCAAACTTAGAAACTCTCCAAACCTCCAAATTGCCAACTTTCAGCAAATAACGCCAAAATGCCTTAGGAACATCCAAATCCAAATCTGATTACACGTCCAAGTATAAAATCACCATAAAACCCTATTGGAACCCTCAAATCACCAATCTGAGGTCATTTATACAAAGGAAAACCTTGACCATCTCTTATAACTTAAGCTTTCAAAATGAGACTAAGTGTCTCACATCCCTCTCAAACCTTCCCTAAACCAAACCAACCATCCCCCCATGTCACAAAACAACAAACACATATAGATAAAACATCAAATAGAAAAATGGGGCTCAAATACGCAAAACGACTGGTTGGGTTGTTACAGATGGAAGATTAATTACTTGAAACTTGGAAATTTTTCAACCAGATCAGGACATATGCAAGGCATGACCAGTGCCCGAGTTTTCAAATTTGAACTCAGACACTGGGTACTACATATATATACATATGGAGGATGCAATGATGAACAAGGAATAGTCAAACATTCCTCTAACAAGTAAATCTTTTTGATAAATGAAACTGGAGAAAATTTATCCTTAGTAACTATTCATGAATTGTATTTAGTCTAGTAGAAACCATATTAGTTGCAATACTAAGCCTACTCTTAATAGCTCATTATACTTTGATTTGTTTAAGTCTGTTGAAAAGACTTATTATTTGAAAAGTATCCAAACCAATTATTCCGCTTGAGTTATTGAAAATTTCAAAGCATTACTTTTTTTATTGGATATGTTTCCAATTCAAGATGTCCTTCAGGATTGATCATCTCACTTTACGCCTAAATGGAAAGGTGTAACGAGTCAACCAGCCGTTTTGAGTTCTAGCATCTCGTTTTGTAATTTGAGCGCGTGTATGAGTGATTTTGGTCTCAACAAGCTTGGAGTGATTTAGAACACTTAGTTCCTAAAGAAAAGTTTTAAGTTAGAAGAACTTACCAAGGTTTGATTTTTAAGTAAACGACCTCGGAATCGGGACTTGAGAGTTCCAATAGATTTTTATGGTGTTTCTGGACTCTGGAATATGTTAGAATTTGGTTTTGTATGTTCCTACAAGGTTTTGACTCTATTTGCCAAAAGTTAAAAATTTGAAGAATTGGAGAGTTCTTAAGTTTGACCAATAGTTGACTTTGATAATATTGAACTCCAATTGGTATTATGTGATAGAAGATAGATTCGGTAGTTGAATTGAACTTTTTTGCAAAGTTTGGTTGAGATCTGAGCCATCTAGGTTGAATCAGACGCTTGGTTGGAAGTATAGAAGTTCATGAACTTAAGAGAAATTTAATCTGTTGTTTGGTCTTTGATTATTATGTGATGTTTTCGTATGTATTTTGAGATCTTGGATAGGTCCATATGGTATTTATGGACTCGTTAGAATTATTAGACAATATCTCGGGAGGTTGGGATGAGTTTTGAACAAGTTTTGAGCAATTCGGCACATTGATGATGTTTTGTAGCTTCAGTGTTTGGAGGGAGCTATGTGGAATGCTGAGGGAACTTTTAGAGTGTTGAGGCCTCAAGTGAGGTGGAAACCTCCCAATTGTAGGGGAAATGGACAATGTGCAGACCGCACTGAGGGCTGCAACAGGAATCTTCAGGTTTATTGGTCTGACTTCAAAAGCTTATATCTTCTAATCTATAAGGAATTTGGAGAATATTAAAAAATGAAAGTTGTAGCCTTTGAGTCTAGTTTCCATAAGTTCAAACCATTCGTTATTTAGAAATTTGTACAAAGAGTTATGGTTATATTACTGAAGAATGTAAGTGTCGTCACTGTTGGATTGCGACCGAACAATATGGATTGCGGCCACAAAGCTTGGAGTATGGTTAGAAGTGCGGCCAACATGTGTGAGATCATATTATTTTATATAAACTGAATTTTTGGATTTTTATTTCATTCTTCACCACTTTAGAGATTTGGGAGCTCGATTTTGAGGGTTTTGAGCTAGATCTTTTACTACAAGCTTAGGGGTTTGTGATTCCAACCTATCTATGAGTTTTACATTAATCTATCACTCGATTTATATCAACTTAAAAAGTGTATTTTCGGGTTTCGAGCATTGATTTGGACTCGAATTTAGAATCAAATCATATATTTAGGGGTTGTGGGTCGTTAGAATTTTGTCTTGAACTCGGGTTTTTATCATTTGGGTTCGGGACTCCTGTTGACTTTTTGGGAATTGATTAAATATTGAAGCTATATCATTTGGGGTTGATTTTTATAGCTTTATTTGACCTTATTGAGTATTATTTGGCTAGATTTGAGCAATTTGGAGGTGATTTCTAAAGAAAAGATGATTTTTGGCTTGCAAAAGGTAAGCATCTTCCCTTATCTTAGCTTGAGAATTTTTTTTTCTAAAATAAATCTATGTGCTATGTGCTACATTCTTGTGAAAGATGATGTATATGTAAGGTGGTGAGCGTATATGCATAGATTAAGGTTTTACTCGTTCTATGTTTTACTTAATTAAATGACTACTTGAACACAATGAATCATGCTAGAGCAATGTTTAGGTTAATAATACCTTATTTGAGCATGATGATCTATCATTAATTGTTGATATACTTGATTTATCTGTAGTCACACTTATTGTTTTGAACACACATTGACACCTAATATTCTCGTGATATGCCTTAAACTGTGGCATGGCTACTTGAACATTACCATTTAGTTTATCCGTAGTCACACTTATTATTTGAATGATGAATTACATGTAAAAGTTTTAGTCATACGTTATACACACACATATACGATACTTAGATCATCTCTTGTACACACGCATATATCCATGTATGAGTATTTCTCTATCCATGTGTATCAAACATGATTATCCCTTATTCATATGCATACATCCTACATACGATTCTCTTATACAGACTGAGATTATGGCACGTGAATTGTCCGTGTGAGTTGAGATGATTATGGAATGAGGTTTATATCGTGCGTATTGATATTATGGTATTATGATTGAATTGGTTTGCATGATTTAACGATATTATGTTGATATAGTATAGCACAATGGATTTATGTGTTGACGCTTGGATACGGTACTGTCCCTTCGGAGTCAGGTGATTACCTATGTTACTTTAGGTCCTGTGAGCATAGTCACTAGTTAGGTGCTTGGTATTGGACACATGGATGGTGTCAGGTACACGGGGTTGTGTTGGGTGTGTGGATTCATATATATTTGCGTATCATATCCATGCATATAATATTTATATGTTATGTGGAGTATTTCATATATTCATCAGATTCATTAATAGAGTTGGGTACTAGGATCTTGTACCGGGTTATGACAAGATATTGTGACTTGTATTGTATGCAAAGATTTGGTGCTTGGTACATGGATCTTGTACCGGATAAGAGTGAAAAAAAAGATATGAATGTAAATGTTGAGTTTCATTATACATGGACATATTAGACTCATATAGAAGCATAAGGATAAATGCTAATTGGTAACTGATATTGAATTTGGACCTCTATAATGTATTGACACTTTACATTCACGTAAGAGTATTCGAGTTAATTCTAATAGGTGCATATCCCCTCTGTATGTGAATTTGGGGCATTCAATATGCTTTTGACCCGTTTAATTGGAAAATCATGTTTAATACTACTTTATTCAGCTATGCACTTTTATTGTTGATACTTGTTATTCTTGGTTATTTCATGGTTTTCTTTCTATTGACGTATATGTTTATGAGATGCACAAGTTATCTAAGTGGGTATATTTTGACTAAAGCTCGCCAGTTAGTCTTGATATTTACTGAGTATATGAGATCGATTGTACTCATATTATTACATCTTGCATGCATATTTTGGAGCTTAGTGGTTGCAGCGTTCGATGTTGAGCATTGAAGACATCAGTGTTCCAGTTATTAGCTGTCATTTGTTAGTGGTAGCCTAGAATTCTATATTTTTATTTATGTATATCCAAACAGATATTGTATTTCTTTGTACTAGCGTTGTAAATATAAATTTGAGTGGCTCATGACTTGTACTATCAGTTCTTGAAAATAGTTGTATTAATTTTTGCATTCTTGTTTAAATAGTTATTTGATGATTTTCGATTCATATTGTGATATATGATAGTTAACTTAACTAACGGCCGGGTGAGGTGCTATTATGACTTGATGAGATTTTGGATCATGAGAAAAGGAGACATCCTCGTAATAGCTTCGAATAACATAAAAGGGTCCTTGTTTTTCTAGGATGAATGCTTAACGACTTTGAGCAATCGTTCCGAATGCGGTAAATGACAAATAAAATATGAGTCCATACAACCGGACATAAACTACAGTAATATTTATTAGTATGAAATACTCAAAATCAAAACAAAAAGACACAAAAAATGGTAAGCAAAAAACTCATCGAAAATTTTATTCATGGTAAGCTCCACTCTTTCCTAGCCAGTTCAGCCTGAAGAGCTTGGATTTCATCCCTCCGACATTGGTCTTCATCAATTTGTACATCTCACTGACTGCTTTATACTTGGCCTTTTTCGTCTAGACCCTTTTTAAGGTCTCGAATGTGATCAAGTTATGCTGTAATATGTAGACAAAAGGTCAAACGAGCTATAAACACGAGATAACAATCTGAAATGAGGCAAAAAGTAAAACGTACCTTGATGGTTCCATACATAGGCTGGGTCATCAACCTGTCAATACCATAATACGACATCTCTTCTTCTTAATTAGCAGGATCGGCCAATTGGTGTTGATAAAATTCAGCGGCATGATGAGGTTCTGCTACGAGGTTGACATTATTGTTGATGGAAAATGAGATGGCATGTTCACTCAGTTCAGAGAAGTTCTGATAGGAGTACCAAATGTTGACTATACATCAGCGCTAACCGGAGATGCTTCTTGTCCTCGAGCGATGGAATTCATCGACAAGGGTGTTATGTTGTCCGGTTAGCGCTGATGTATAGGTCAGAATCTCCACTCGGACTCTAGGTCAGAATCTCCTCCGAATCGACCACCACTACGGGCCTGTTGCTTTAATTTTAAATTCCTTACCTAAGCAGTGGCGAGCAGCCAAAGGGCTAACATGGCCATTTTTCTTATCAGTCCTAGGGTGGCCATCTTTTATCACAATTGTATTACCACCAGCGCACTTTATTAAAGAATGTTAGAAGTATAATCTAATTTGTTTGAGCACGTTAGATTATGGTTTTAACTAAATCATAATTATCGTCTCATCTATCCAATAATAAAAGTTCATTGTAATTAAATTAAATGAATCATATAATTATCGGATAACTTTTGAATGATACTCAAACATCGTAATTATATTGGTTGTGCTACAAATAATATGAAAGTTAACATGGTCCAAAACGAATAAGCTAATAGATATTGTCTTAAAATTGCCCAGTCGCTTTCTCGATCTTCAAGACTAAAAATTAAATTTTCTCTCTATATTATTTTTAACATAATATTTAATAATAATTCCAATCATTATTAAAATTATCTATATTATAAATTTGTTATATTTCTAAAATTTTATTGAGTTGCTTGAAATTTTTTAATTTAAACTTTTGTCATTCTAATATAAAAAGATTTCTCATCTCAAATTCAAAGTAATCCAACACTTTATTTTAAGCTGATTGTTAATATCATGTCAAAAATGTGATTTAGTTTATTTGAGCACATTAAATCATATTGGTCTTGTAAGATCTTAACTATCAGGTTATTTTCTAATTCAACCTATGAGACTCTTTCATAGCTACTTAATATATAATATTAAATTATTTTGATTGATTACCACAATTATTTAAGAAAATATGGTCTCTTAAATTACATTATAAAATACCACTATTATGTTGATTTTTACGTATATGATAAATTACATTCAATATTTCATTTTTATTTTGTGTTGTAATCCTCTAGCAACTCTTTTGGGAGATATAGTTGAATGTAATCTTCCTCTTAGAAGTGAAAGATCCAAATATCCAGTACCTTAATTGTTGGTTCCTTAAATTCTAAAAAGAAATTTTGAATTGGCGGTTTTTTGTTGTTGTAATTTTAGTTTTTTTTTTATTTTAAAATAATTTAAAGACTCCAACTTGAAGCTACTCTCCAATTTGAATGGACAATTTTTTGTTTTTATATTATAAAATATATTTTATTTAATTATTTTATAGATATTTAATTCAAAAATAATAATCAATAACTAATTATTAACTAAATAACTAATTATTAATTACTTATGTCATGTGACATTTTCTTATGATGCCACTTGGCTTAAGGAGAGCTCTTTATTCTCTCCTTTTAATTTTGAATTATTTTTGAATCTCCAAATTTATTGTTGAAACAACCCCCCAATTTGAATTGATATTTTTTTATTTTTTAAATTTTTATTTTTTTATTATAACCTAATTTTAAAATTCAAACTTTCTTGGAGCTTTGTCCTAAAA
>ML363521.1:323-32315 GCA_005239505.1 Nicotiana paniculata | reverse complement strand
AGGTCACTTTAATTGGAAGAACTCCCATACCCCTTGGGGGCGTATCAAAAAGGAGGTGTGACATTCACTACTAAGATATAGTTCCACGTTGCGTTACGTCTCCTGCAAAGCTTAACATTCTAGGCAAATTCGTTAGAAGAGCATATATTAAAATACAATGTGTTGTAAAGTAATTTTATGAAAATTACACCTTTCATGTGTTAACTTATAAAATGCGGCCTTGTATGACAATATGATTTGATGAAAATGTAACTTTATGCCAATAATGATTTCAACAATAGCATGCGATTTATTAATGTGCTTGGCAATGGTTTATGATAATGATGCATTTTAGTAATGACAATAAAAATATGACCATCTAGGTCGAATGAATTAATGAAAAGCATGTGAATATGTGCTAACGTGTCCCGTTGTTCAGGCGGACAACTTTTGTCCTATAATTAGGTGGACAACCTTGTGTCCTATTAATCAGGCGGATTACCTCATGTCCTATTAATTAGGCGGATGACCTCGTGTACTATTAATCAGGCGGACTACCTTTTTTCCTATTAATTAGGCGGACGACCTCGTATCCTATTAATCAGGAAGACGACCTCGTGTCCTATTAATCAGGTGGATGACCTCATGTCCTACTAATCAGGCAGACTAACTCATGTCCTATTAATCAGGCGGAGTACCTCGTGTCCTATTAATCAGGCGGACTACCTCATGTCCTATTAATCAGGCAGACTACCTCGTGTCCTATTAATCAGGCAGACGACCTTATGTCCTATTAATTAGGCGGACGGCCTTGTGTCCTGTTAATCAGGCGGACGACCTCGTGTCCTATTAATCAGGTGGACTACCTCATATCCTATTAATCAGGTAGACAACCTTTTTGTCTTATTATCAGGTGGACGAACCTAGATGCCATGCTTGATTTGTAATTTCAAACATTCCTGCGGTGCAGAAGCTGGGTGCGATGCTTGATTTTTAGTTGTGCAATACGGTGCATAGAGCTTGTTATAATTCCTTCGAAGTAACACATATTGATGTTGCAACGCGGAGAGCTTGGTGCGACACTTTTGCATTAGTGAATGGTGCGGTCCAGAGAGCTTGATGCAATGCTTTTGTAGTAGTGAATATTCCTAGTGCATTGCTAACAGTTCTTGGATCTTCATAATGATGTTATGCTATTAATAAATTCCTACACTCAAAGAAAAATTATAAGTTTCAAAGTTTGATTTGTGCTTTCTTGGCTTCATCCTTTGTTTTGCATGAACCTTGCGACTTCTGACTTGATGTTTTGCAATGGCGTGCAATATTGTTCAAGAATAGCTAAAATATGCCCTTGCATCACTCAAAGAAAATTTGTTAGTATAAAATAATGTGGTTGCCTTGCATTGAATATCAAAGTTTGGATTTGAATCTGCAACTTGTTGTTATGGCTCCTGGAATTTGTTATCGCGCTTGTAATAATTATGTAGCTTGAGATTTCATTTTCTGCTTTGCCAAATAATGAAGGGTCATTCTGCAAAAGTATGCCCCGATTTTGGATTTTTGGGTTAATAGGATTTTATTATGATGAGATTGAACCCATAGGGCTGCCTACGTATCCCCTCTTAATCGAAAATCAGGTCGAAAGGCAGTTCATTAAAAAAGTAAGGCATAATTACAAAATAAAGCTACTCATAGGGTGCTTGCTACAGAATGATAATTCCAACAAAACAGGGTGAACTAGTCTTGTCATATGTTTAGACGATGTTTCTTCTTCGGATGCCCAACCACGCTAGGTGTATTGTTTGTACTGTTGTTAGTTGCATTTGATATGTTTGTTCTAACTGGTAAGTGCATTGCAATTTGTTAGCATCAATCATATTCTGAATCTTATGCTTTAATGCTAGGCATTCTTCTGTATCATGGCCTTGAGAATTTGAATGGTAGGCACAATACTTGGAAGGATCAAATAATGGATGTGAAGGGTCAAAATTTCTTCCTTTTCTTGGTTGAATAATTCCTGAGGCATTCAATCGAATATGCTAGAGATTGATTCAGCCAGAGGTGTTAAGTTGAGAGGCTTCCTTTTCTTTGATTGGTGAGAAGCGGCATGTGCTTGATGATGTTGATGTTGAATGCTTTGTTGACGAGGAGGCTGGAGATACATGTTACAGGCGTTAGAGATGGCATGATTTTGCAAGAGATGGTGATCATGATGGCATTGCGGTTGATGCATAGTCATGGAAACTATGGCATTTTTATTCTCTTTACCTTTCCAATTTTTTAGCATCTCGGGTTGTAAAGCATGATTGATAGTTTTCACGTTAACCTTTCCTTCTTTGATGCCGCCTTCTATGAAGTCCCCGACTCTAATCAAGTCTGAGAAATTATGCAAGTTCGCAGTAGCTAGTTTTTCTAATATATGCCATTTTGGATATCAATGAAGATTGGGATCAACTCTCTCTCGGACAGCAGAGGGTGAACCTTTGAAGCTTCAACTCTCCGCCAGATTGCATAATCCTGGAAAAATTCATGTGGCATTTTCTCTATTTTGCACAGGCTATGCATGTCTGGATTGACTCCAAGGTTGAACTCATATTGCTTTACAAAGTCGTGATCCATATCATCCCACGTGCACCATTTGCTAAAATCTTGTTTTGTGTACCAAACAAGTGCAGGTACTGATAAGCTTTGGATAAATAACTTCATTCGAATGGCCTCATTGTGCCCGATACCAAGTAATCTGCTACAATAGTCCTTTAAATGAGCAATGGGATTCCCCTTCCCATTGAAAGTATTAAACTTTGGCACCTGGTATCCTGGTGGGAGTTCTACATCCGGCAGCAAGAATAAGTCTTCATATCTTAGACTTAGATAATTTCTTGATTGCAATTCTTCTCCAATGGCTTTCTTCAAATCACATAGTTCCTTTTCTAAATTTTCACGGCAAATCTGCTGGGTTAATTTTTTAGGTCTCTTATATGGGAATATTGCTAGTCGTTTTTGCTTGTCCTCCTCAAATGGAGTTGTGGTTATGGGAGGCATTATCATGACTTGATTGGGGTTGCAGGTTGATGACAGTTGTGTAGAGATTGCATAAGCAGGAGATGGGCAAGGAAATATAGTTAAGCAAATATTTCAGTTTGAGCTAGAAACGGAGGTTGTGTTTGGAAGTAAGTTGAAAGTGTTTCCCAAATTGACCAACACTTTCCTTATCACCACATCCGCGTTGGTACTATCAGTTTGTGCTTGCAACATTCCCTTAACGGTACTGAATTCTTCAAATCGGTCTGCCATTATAGCTTCGTCCTTATGCAGATTCGCAGCCAAACCAATGTTCAATGCTAGGACACCTTTAAAGGAAAAGATAAACTTTTCAAACAAAAAAATAAAGTGTTAACGTATTCGTCATAACAAATAAATGCACAAAATAAAGTCTATAATTAGATAGATTAATTCTAATATGGTTAAGTAGGAGCCCTAAACTAGAAATGATGGCCTAAGTTGCAAAATGGATGGACGAGAATGACTTGTTATCTTGAGGGCTCTATTGCTCGAGACTTTTATGATAGGAAATCAAATTGTTTTGAAGTTTTGTGAAGGGTTGACTTATATCGAACATCAAAGATTTAGCTCTACCACAAGTCCTTGTCCTTGCTGACTCTTGTATACTCCAAAAAGTTCCCCCAACCATTGTGAAGTTTCTGATGACTATTTTATAGCATGATGTACTGGACGAGTATACACAATGTCTTCAGGGTCTATCAACTTGAATTCAAAAATGTTCCCCATTTTTCTTCTTTGAGGGAACACAAAATTCTACTATAATGAAACCGAGTCTTATGTAGGTTGCATGCGTATCCTAAATTAGGGAAGGTGGGTGGGGAATGATAATCTTTCAAATTTTGTGATAGAGTCCTTGTCAATTATGCTTTTTCTTCATACACATTGTTGGCGGCTTAGAATGTCCTTACTAGCAATAAAGAGTGCAGATTTAAAAAAATTAGGCATTACACTCATAAGTGGGAGGTGCAGCTGTGTGAAGTGGAGAGTAACCTTCTTTGTTGGATGAGTTCTTATGATCGGATATCATTTTCTTAATGCCATCAATATCTTTCTCAATTTATGCTACCTTTATCTCAAGCTTAGAAATCTTGTCTTGATAAGACTCGGATTTCTTGTATTCATCCGCATCTAGGTCAATCACTGTGATTTGGTCAGCCATATCGTCCTTGAAGTTTTCTATGTCTTGATGTTCAACTTGAGTCAACCTCTCTTGTAAAAATATATATCTATTCACTATGGAATAGATACATATTGAAGGCTAAGGGTAGAATATTTGGGAATGCATGCCTAAGAAACCAACGAGATCGGGTCTTGTAATATTGCAATGTTTAAGAGAGGCCAAAGATGGGTGATTTTGATATTATAAAATAAATTGTTGGTATTTGGATATAGACAAGCTCGGAATACTCTAATTGACATGAAAATACTCTAATTTAATTTTTTTTTAGCATTGGCAAATCATAAAGTTGTCAAGGCCTAGGAATACGATGTCAATCGTTATGAGACTTATGGAATAGTACCTCGACTGACGTGCCAAAACTTAGAGCTAACGGTGCATGAAGATTAATCTCGACAACCCGAAATAAGATGATACAGACACTTGAATCGAATAGGTAAAAATTTTAGAATAATTTGACGATGCAAATTGACCAAATAGTATTACTCGGTAGATTGTGCAAGTTTGGACATCTATCAATTTGGAAATAAGAGTTAGCACGAAGGTTGAAATTCTAAAACATAGGTAGAATGCTAAATAGATTTTATGGAACATAGAGCTACGAGACAAATGTGCATGTGCGAAAAAGACCCGGAAGAATTGAAGGTATAAATCTATGTAAGGCACCAGTGACAATATTTCAAAAACATGTAATCATATTTTAATAAAATGACATGAATAAATTAACTCGCGAAATTAGATGAAAATATTTCACCTAATTATAAAAGATTATGCCAGTTTCTAAATAAGTGGGAATGCTATCTTGCTTTATGGAGTAAGATGCTCATTGCAAAGAAAATTCTGAAGGCTAGTTTAAGGCACGAATATCGAGGAATTTCATGACGAACCGATCTTGTTGAAGGGTTTGCAGGAAAAACATCTTACTTTATAAAATAGAAGATCATGTCCAGAGGCTAAAAGGATATCTTAATTATATTCTAAGAATTGGAGTGGACCTAAGAGAAATTTAGGCTTAAGTAAATACCTAAACGGTGCTCTAGAGTCGTTAACAAGCGCTAAGCACGAAATGATTGGTGATTATTAATATTAATTCAGAAAGATGATATAAAAATAAGCAAAAGAAAAAATATATGAACAAATAAAGTATATATTTAAATAAAGATGTAAGCAAGTTGAATATTCAGTACTTCCTTCTTCTGAAAAATAACATATTATGTTAGTAAAAAATAATAACGTCAAGTAAGCAAGTAAACCAGCAATGCATGTGACATAATCCAAAGCAAATAATAGCGTGTCCTAATATGTGAGGGGCTCTTTGTTCCAGAGTTAGGCCTAACGTATATTAAAGATAAATATGTCATTATGGATCACCCCATAGCTATAAATTAATTAAACAACTCTATATTTTTTCAAAGAAAGTAAAGTACATGAATTGCTTAAACCGCTTTTTAACATCTAAAGGAAATACAATAAAAGATATATTCGTTATGTATAAACTTCTCGTTAATTATGTCATTTGAAAATTTTATACATTTCATAGAAAAGTTGGTCATGTTTACCTAGGAATTTAATTGGTTTGCATAATTGGCATGTTCACCCTTCAAATAATGCACATATGCGTAATAAGGTGTCACTTGGGGTTGAAAACTGTCACGATCCAAATCTAACCATGTCGTGACGGCGCCTATAGTGTTACAAGGCAAGCTTATTTACCAAAACATTACTACTAAATCGATTATAAGAATTTAATAAACATATCCAATATTTGAAATTTTCATAAACTAAATCGACTCTAAATATAATTAATATAAAGTACAAAAACGAGTCCCAAACATTGAGGTGTCACTAAGTCATGGGCGTCTAAAATTATGAACTAAGATATATAAACTGTCTAACTGCCCAAAAGAAGAAATGACAAAAAGAGTAACAAGGTCCTATGGACGCTAGCGGCTACCTTGCAGTCTCAAAATATAGTCGGTCTGAACTCAATGATTGTCGCGCTCTAACTCACCTGGATCTGCACATAAAGTGCAGGGTGTAGTATGAGTACAACCGACTCAGTAGTAGCAGAAATAACTAAGGAACTGAGTAGTGGTGACAAGCTAAGCAAAACAGTCCAATTATTTATTTTCACAATTTACAATAAACATGAATAAACAGGTAAATTCCAAAAAACCAACAAATGCCACAAAGAAATTAACAGGTAAATACAGCAACAACAAATGTAAATGCAACCTCATAGCATTGTCACTCCATCGTGCAGCACTTGCACTCAACACTCAACACTCAATACACTCAACACCTTGCGCTCACTAGGGATGTGTACAGACTCTGGAGAGGCTCCCAAAGCCCAAGCACTAAGCACGGCCAGCTCACGTGCCATAATATCAATACCTGGATCTGCACGGTTAGCTCACGTGTTATGCAGACAACTCACGCTCTATGGTATCAATACCTAGACCCGCACGGTCAGCTCATATGCTACGCGGACAGTTCATGCGCTATGATATTAATATCCTCACAACCAGACCCTCGGCCTCACTCATTCATGTACTTTTCCAGCCTCACAATGCACCACAAATAAGGGGACACATCCCACATCAACTATCACAACATATTAACAACATAATAGAGACTGAGGTAAACATGTACAATAATTTCTATGACTGAGTACAAATGACGTGAGCATGAATGAAGCTTAAACATGATCTCTAACATGAAGGCATACAAGTTCACCAACAAGTAAATGCATAAACACAGATAATGGTTATTAGGCCTCACGGGATGTACCAAGTCTCAATCCCTCGCGGTGCACACCCATATGCCCGTCACCTAGCATGGGTATCACCTCCAAACAATCACTTAATATCAAAGTCTCCGAGTTTATACCCTCAAAGTCAGAGTTAAACTGTTACTTACCTTAACAGCGTAAAATCCTACTCCGGGATGCCCTCTTCTCTGGACTCAGCCTCCAAAAGCTCTGAATCTAACCATAATCAGATTAATACCATCAACATAGGCTAACGAATCGAATTCCATAATAAAAACTATAAAATATGCCAAAAATCCAAAATCAATCAAAACCCGGCCCCCGGGCCCACATCTCTAAACCAGTCAAAATTGGCAAAATATTAAACCTCGTCCTATCCCAATTCTAACCATATAAATTCGTCAAAATCGGACTCGATTTAGTCCCTAAAATACTCATCTCAAACTCTCCAAAACTCAAGCCCTAACCCCCTCAATTTCACTTTGAAATCATCAATCTGTCACGACCCAAATTCCATTCTAGGTCGCGATGGCGCCCAACACCGATGCTAGGCAAGCCAACCCAAATAATCTAGTGAGTCCCGTTTTTAAATTTATAAGACCCATTTCTAACCATAACTAAGTTTACATCACTAAGCATGTGAAAATAGCAAATATCAAAGGCAAATTTAATTGAAATGATCAAAAGAAGCCGGATTTACATAATTTCATTCCCAAAAGAATAGTCTACCAATGTGTGCGCCAGGAACTAGTGTCACAAGTATGGGCATCTAGTAGAATGGACAAAATATACATCTACTATATTGTCTGAAATGGAATAGACAGAATAAGCACAAAAAAAAAGACTCCAACGCGCTGCTGAACTACATCGGGATAAGCAGCTCACCGTCGAATCTCTGCCTCTAGATCAGGAACGCGCTCCGGACTGATAACCAGATGCACCTGCCTCAGAACCTGTACAATTAAGTACAGAAGCGTAGCATGAGTATATAAACATTATGTACCCAGTAAGTATCCAATCTAACCTCGAAGAAGTAGTGACGAGTGGTCAACTTGACACTTATTAGGGCCAAACAGTATACTTAAGCATGTGTCTAAGCATGAATATCAAGGCTAAATAACAGAAAAATAACAGAATATAACGAGCCTTTCCATAAATATAAACGTACATAAATTCCTGTCATTTCAGTTGACATTTTATGTTCCAAGGCATTTTAAGCAATTCAAGTCACAGTAGTGCCAAGCAAATAGCATGCGCAAATAATGTCATGGCGTACGACCCGATCAAACATAATAATAAAATGTGCACTGCCGGAGGGTCGAACGGTGCGAACCATAGATGCATCTATTACCCCGCTCGCGAATCATACATGCGATGCGGTCAAATGTAAATACACACAATCAAACAGACAATCAAGAACTCACCGGGAAACATTTATCCAAGGGATAATCAATCTTCTTTTCACAATTTAAGGGGAAAAAATGAAGTTTAACTTATTTAGAAATTCCTTTACTAATTTGATATGATCTAAGCAATTTAAATTTGTCAATAAGGTTACAAACATTCAAGTATATCATGTTTTGGGTCCTAGACTACCCGGACTCAAGCATAATAGTATCTACATACGGACTCTCGTCATCTCGTGCGTACATAGACCCAGCGTCCCCTCGATCACCCTCCCTTGAACCTGAACTGGTCGAGAGAGATGAACCCGCACCATTTTTTTTTTTGAATCCTACAAATAGTAGCACGTAAATAATCATTTCACCTATGGGGACATTTCCCTCTTACAAGGTTAGAAAATAGACTTACCTTGTCCGAAGGCTTACTTCCAAACTCAAGAATGCGCTCACGCCCTCAAATCGGAGCCAAACGATCCAAAACTATTCAAATTGGGTAAAAACTAGTCAATATAGGCTCAAAAGATCATACTTCCACTATTAGAGTAATTTCCCATCCCAAATCACAAGATTCCTAAAATCCACCCTCGATCCCACGTGCCCGAATTCCGGAAATTTTTAAAGAGACTCGTTACCCATAACCTTAGGATCAAGAATATGTGATTTTTACTAGATTCCATAACAAATTTCGTGGTAAAACTACATTTTTATCAAAACCCTAGGTTTTCATCGAAACTCTTGATTTTCACTAATCCTTGCATGTTAATCTACCCATAATCTATGTATTTAACTCATTTTGTATAGAAATTACTTACCTCAAAATGCTAGGTGAAATCCCATTTCCAAAAGCTCTGAAAATCACCTATATAGATTGTGGGATATTTATTCAGGGCAGGGACACCGTGATGGATCTACTAGTGTTACCTATATCCGACTTTGATGTAATTATGGGTATGGATAGGTTAGCGTCATGTTATGCTTCAGTTTATTGTCATTCCAAGCTTATACGTTTTGATTTTCCCGGAGAACCATGTTAGTGTGGAAAGGCAGAATTCCTCTGACTCAGGGAAAAATAATATCCTATGTAAAAGCACGCCGAATGATTAATAATGGGTGTTTGGGTTTTATTGCTACCGTTCATGATACGCACTTGGAGGATGTTAGTATTGATAGTGTTCCAGTGGTCCGAGAATTTGTTGATGTGTTTCCAGAAGATTTACTCGGGCTGCCTCCGACAAGAAAATTTGAGTTCAGTATTGATTTGGTGCCAGGAACTCAACCTATCTCTATTCCTTCATACTGTATGGCTCCAGCGGAGTTGAGAGAACTAAAGGTTCAACTTCAAGAGCTACTTGATAAGGGATTGATCAGACCTAGTGTGTCGCCTTGGGGTGCACCTGTGTTATTTGTTAAAAAGAAAGATGGCACGATGAGAATGTGTATTTATTACAGGCAGCTGAATAAGGTGACGATCAAGAATAAATATTTGTTACCATGTATTGATGATCTATTCGACCAGCTACAAGGTTCAACTCACTTTTCAAATATTGACCTGAGATCGGGTTACCATCAGTTGAGAATTAAGACCGAGGATATATCCAAGACAGCGTTACGGACCAGGTACTGGCATTTTGAATTTTTGGTGATGTCCTTCGGGCTTACTACTGCCCCCGCAGCATTTATGGACCTCATGAATCGGGTATTCAAGCCATTCGTGGATCATTTTGTGATTGTATTTATTGATGACATTTTGGTCTACTCTCAAAGTGAGGCAGAACATGAACAACACTTGAGTTGTGCTACAAACACTTAGGGAGCGAAAACTTTATGCCAAGTTCTCAAAGTGTGAATTTTGGCTGGATACAATTTCCTTTTTGGGACATGTGGTGTCATGAGATGGGATGCAAGTTGATCCATAGGCAGTTCGAGATTGGCCTCGGCCCATTACTCCTACAGAGATACGTAGCTTCTTAGGCCTAGCCGGATATTATAGAAGGTTTCTTGAGGGTTTCTCAAAGATAGCCACTCCATTGAGTCGATTGACTCAGAAAGGTGTTGCATTTTAGTGGTCAAATGAGTGTGACGAAAGTTTTCAGAAGTTGAAGACCGCGTTGATTACAGCTCCGATTTTGACACTACCTACTGGTGCAGGGGGTTTTACTATTTATTGTGATGCGTCTCAAGTCGGTTTGGGTTGTGTACTGATGCAGAATGGCAAGGTAGTAGCTTACGCTTCTCGACAACTAAAGAACCATGAAAAGAATTATCCAACTCAGGACTTGGAATTGGCAATGATCGTATTTGCACTCAAGATCTGGCATCACTATCTTTATGGTGACCGTGTGAAATCTATACTGATCACAAGAATCTGCAATACATATTCAAGCAAACAGATCTGAATCTGAGGCAGAGACGGTGGTTATAATTACTTAAAGATTATGATCTTACTATTTTATATCATCCCGGGAAGGCGAATGTGGTGGCAGACGCCTTGAGTAGAAAGTCTATGGGTAGCTTGGCCCGATTTATTGTTGAAGAACGACCTATGGTAATGGATATTCAAGTGTTGGCCAATCGAGGAGTGCGTATTGATCATACATTGTTGGGCAGATTACTTGCGGGTGTGGTAGCACAATCATCCTTGGTTGGACAGGTCAAGGCTCGTCAATTTGAAGATTCCCATCTTGCTAAACTCCGGGACCGAGTGCAGAATGGTGGTGTTAAGTCATTTGCTATTGACAGTGAAGGTGTGTTACGTCGACATGGTAGATTCTGTATCCCCATAGTAGGTGATGTGAAGCAGCTTATTCTCGAAGAGGCTCATAACTCCCACTACTCTATCCATCCAGGTGCTACTAAAATGTATCAAGACTTGCGTGAATTGTATTGGTGGAAAGATATGAAGTATGATATTTTGAAAAATGTGACTAGTTGAATTGTCAGCAGGTGAAATGTGAACACCAAAAACCAGGCGGTGTGATGCAGAATTTAATTATCCCGGAGTGGAAGTGGGAAAGTATTACTATGGATTTTGTAGTTGGGTTGCCACGTACTTTTAGAAAACATGATTCAGTATGGGTGATCGTGGACAGACTCACAAAGTCCGTGCATTTTATACCGGTTCGAGTTACTCACACTGCAGAACAGTTATGCAGATATTTACCTCCGTGAAATAGTTCGACTCCATGGTGTGCCTATTTCTATTATATCAGATCGGGGTGCACAGTTTACTGCTGAGTTTTGGAAGTCTTTTCAGAAGTCGTTGGGTTCTCAGGTTGAGTTGAGCACAACTTTCCATCCACAGACGGACGAACAGTCCGAGCGGGTTATTCAGATCTTAGAGGACATGCTTAGAGCTTGTGCAATTGATTTTGGTGGTCATTGTGACAATTAGTTGCCGTTAGCAGAGTTTGCTTATAATAACAGCTATCAGTCGAGTATACAGATGGCGTTGTTTGAAGATTTATATGGTCGTAAGTGTCGTTCACCAGTTGGGTGGTTTGAACCTGGTGAAGCACAACTATTGGGTCTGGATTTGGTTCAGCAAGCTTTGGAGAAGTTGCATTGATACGAGAACGACTTCGGACAGCTCAAAGTAGACAAAAATCCTACGCAGATAAGAGAGTTCGTGATTTGGAGTGCATGAAAGGAGAAAAAGTCTTTTGAAGGTGTCCCCTATGAAAGGAGTCATGAGATTTGGGCGCAAAGGTAAGCTATGTCCGAGGTATATTGGTACGTATGAGATTTTAGATCGAATCGGGTTGGTGGCGTATAAACTTGCCTTGCCTCCGAGGTTATCTGTGGTTCATCCTGTATTTCATGTGTCTATGCTTAGACGAGATGTTCGCGATGATAGTCATAAGATCCAGCCAGAGGACGTGGAGCTTGATGAGAACTTAGCCTATGAAGAAGGTTCGGTAGTTATTCTTGAAAAGCAAGTGCGGCAATTGAGATCGAAAAAGGTTGCTTCAATGAAAGTATTATGGCGCAACCATCCTACAGAGGAAGCTACGTGGGAGTTCGAAGTAGACATGCGAAGCAAGTACCCCCAGTTGTTTGAGATGTCAGGTACACTTTCTAACTCGTTCGAGGACGAACGCATGTTTAAGTGGGGGAGAATGTAATAACTGAAAATTCTATATACACATACTAACTTAAGGGTTTTAAAAATTATTTTAGTTAGTGGACCTTATTCATTATTACACATGTGGAATGTGTACTAAAGTAATTGAGATAAAAAAAAGAGATATGGTAAAAAGTTAGAGCTAGGCCCATATATATGTTTTGATCTAGTGGCCCACATGACAAGACCTAATATGCAGAGTAAGGGTAATTGTGGTCTTGACTAATATAAAGAAAAAACAAAAGAAGAAGAAAACGGCAAATAGGAATTTTTGGGAGAACTGACGTAGCAATTGTGGGGGAGCTCAAGCCTAACCTTGTGAGGAGAAAGAAATTCAAGTGTTCAGGTAATATACTATGTCCCTACAGTATAAATTATTGATGGCTTAATAATGAATCAAATGATTGGTACAATTGAAACCTATGGAAAACTATATTGTTGTGTTGTTTCGTGGGTTTAGTGTTAGGATACTAGTTATTAATTAAAGATGGGGGATTGAATTTGCATAAAATGGTTATCATCTTTACCTAAATCATGATTAGATTATAGTGATTATGCAATAATGAGTTCATGAATTTAAAGTAAGAATGTGTACTGCTTTGTACATTGAAATATATTCTAACAGTACCTAATTCTAAATTTTTGGTACAAAATGTATGACATGTAGGAATGTAATCATGACTTACATGATCAGGAGTACTTATATTCAAGAATTGGCAATGTTTAGGAACTGTAATGATGAGGTTGAGAAATTAGGAATTATATATAATGCTCTCCGCAGGCAAACACTGTTTCGGCTATTTCGGTTGACAGTTTATTATGTACATATTCATATTAATTACACTGGGAATCTTACACCTAGACTAATTAGGTGACTTTGATTTTGAATTTCCCTAAGATCGTGGGAATCTTACGCCTAGACTAATTAGGACGTGTTATTCAATATTTTGAATAGATTGAGACCATTGGAGGCCATTTGGTTGGTGTTCTAGGCGTGGAAAGGTTGGAGAACTTTCCGTTAGTGAGGTAAGTGAGACTTTAATCTTGATACTTGCTTTTCTAAAACCCATTTTAAAAGTGTATTTTCTTTGTCTGGTCCATGTGTTGGGACAAGCGTGCGTTTGGCAGAATCCGCGGTTTTAGACTAGCCGCAAATGTTTGATAGTTTGATACGGCTGTGCGCCATGATGTTTAGTTTGATATGGCTGTGGGCCATGATGTTGAGTTTGATATGGCTGTGCGCCATGATGTTGAGTTTGATATGGTTGTGCGCCATGATTTTGGGGCATTGTGTATGCCTTTGTACATCACCTGAGCACTGTGTATGCTTCATCGAGCATTGTGTATGCTCTATTACATATTCGCTTGTGGTGCCGTTGTGGACCCGTAGGTGTGTTGATAAATTTCTTTCACTGCAATTATGATAAGTCCTTAGTGGGTACTCTTGTTGGTTAATTCTTAAGAACTCTGGTGATATACATATATTGAGTTATTGTATATTTATCATATTTAATATATCTTTCTTGTTATGGTGTGTTTGTATTTTCTAAAACTTGTTCCAGAGGTATTTAAAATGGCGGGTCGAGGATCTTACTAGGTTATATTTACGTATAACTCACTCCTTACCTGCATCTCTATGCAGATACTGTTGCAGGAGATAGATCTACTGGCTGACGAGTTCGCTGAGTGGATCCTATTGCTGAGGTGAGCCGCCACATTATTCGTGGAGGTCGTTGTTTCGGCTCTACCTATCTTATGTCTATTATTTCTTTCGGGTTTGCATGCCCGTCACTTAAACTTCTATTACTCTATTAGATGCTCCACATTCTTAGTATGCAATTTGGGTTAGAGATTTAGTATTTAAGTATTCTTTAGATTTATAAATAAATTATGAGTTTAGTCGAATAATTATTTCGTATTTAGTAATATTTAATGTGTTTGGGATAGTACGTGTTTCTCTCAATGCTTATATAATAGGATAAGAGTACAGTAATTGGTTCGCCTAGCAGGCAGTATTAGCTAGGTGCCAGTCATGTCTAGGGGTAGTTTGGGACGTGACAAAGTTGGTATCAGAGCTTAGGCTTTAAATCCCGGGTCATGGAGCAGTGTTTGGTAGAGTCTTGTTCATGGGTATATAGGCGCCCATACTTATGATCTTGAGGCTACTAAGCATTTAGGATGTTTTCCCTTCTTTCATTCCTTGATCGTGCGTTGATATAACTTAAGTTTGAGTTTGGATTGTTTCTTTCGCATATGGCTAGGACACGCACACCCTCATTTACTAGACGTGGTGCTGGACGGGGTACTTCCCGAGGTGGTGGTCAAGTTGGAGCTCATCAGACTAGAGCTCAGACTATTAGACAGGCTGCTCCTCAGCCTGAAGTTGTGAACACGGGTCAATCCCAAGCTACTATGCCAGATCGAGTGCAAGAACAAGTGGTTCATGATGCTCCACCACCAGTCCCAGTTGATGTGCCTACTGTTACCTTACCTGCAGATGCAGTGGCGAGGTTGTTGAATGTGTTGGAGGCGTTAGTGCCTACTCAGGGTGGACTTCCGGCTCCCCAGACTACCTCGCAGGTGCAAGCACAGGTTCAGTTGAATGTTGCAGCTCCTCAAATGGCCCCTCAGCAGGTCGTTCATCCAGTTGCAAATACATGGCAGTCTAAGGATCTTAAGAATTTCATGGATATTAAGCCACCAGAGTTCGATGCTACACAGGCATCTATTGAGCCCCAGAAATTCATTCAGCGTTGTGAGAAGATACTATCTACTTTGGGGCTGAAGGAGACTCGAGGGGTGGAATTTGCTACTTTTCTATTTTCAAGATGTGCAGAGTCATGGTGGAATTCAGTTCAGAGAGGTAGACGAGCAGGGTTGCCACCTATTATTTGGTCAGAGTTTTCAGCTATGTTTATGGATAGGTTCGTTCCATTGAGCAAACAGGATGACATGAGACGTCAGTTTGAGCAACTGCGCCAGAGCAGTATGACGGTTACAGAGTATGAGGCTAAGTTCACTGATTTAGCCAGTTATGCACCTTTTCTAGTTGCAGATGAGTATGAGAAGGTAAGGAGGTTCGTGGATGGTCTTCAGCATCGTTATCGGGTCCTATGGTTAGGGATGTTCGAGGTGGTTCGAACGAAGAGGTAGTGGCTACCAATGTGTGTGCCAGGAACTAGTGTCACAAATATGGGCATCTAGTAGAATGGACAAAATATACATCTACTCTACTGTCTGAAATGGAATAGAGTAGATGTATATTTTGGAACGCGCTCTGCATCTTGGGCGGGATTTTGAATAGAAAAAATTAAATTTTGAGTCAAGTTGGCCGTTCAACTTTGAACTTTGGAATCCATTGCAGAGATAGAATGATTAAGCATTTTCTAGGTTAGGTTGGGGAAGATTTTGGCATTTGGTCAAAAGAGGAAGAAGAACGTTGAACACCATCTGATGAAAGGGAAGGGTTAAGATTAAGGATCCAGAGATTTTGGCGTTTGGACTTTTGGGGCTAAAATATATCCCAAAGTATTGGGCTATAAAAAAAAAGCCGAATTTTCCTTCTTCTTTATCCAGGAACGCGCTCTGGACTTATAACCAGATGCATCTGCCTCAGAACCTGCACAATTAAGTACAGAAGTGTAACATGCGTACATAAACATTATGTACCCAGTAAGTATCCAATCTAACCTCGAAGAAGTAATGGCGCGGGGTCAACTTGACACTTACTAGGGCCAAACAGTATACTTAATCATGTGTCTAAGCATGAATATCAAGGCTAAATAACAGAAAATAACGAACCTTTCCATAAATATAAATGTACATAAATTCTTGTCATTTCAGTTGACATTTTATGTTCCAAGGCATTTTAAGCAATTCAAGTCACAGTAGTGTCAAGCAAATAGCATGCGCAAATAATGTCGTGGCGTATAACCCGATCAAACATAATAATAAAATGTGCACTGCCGGAGGGTCGAACGATGCGAACCATAGATGCATCTATTACCCCGCTTGTGAATCATACATGTGACGCGGTCAAATATAAATACACACAATCAAACAGCCAATCAAGAACTCACCGGGAAACATTTATCCAAGGAACAATCAATCTTCTTTTCACGATTTAAGATAAAAAATGAAGTTTAACTTATTTAGAAATTCATTTACCAATTTGATATGATCTAAGAAATTTAAATTTGTCAATAAGGTTACAAATATTCAAGTATAGCATGCTTTGGGTCCTAGACTACCCGGACTTAAGCATAATAGTAGCTAAGTACAGACTCTAGTCACCTCGTGCGTATGTACCCCCCCCCCAACGCACGCACACACACAAATAGTAGCACGTAAATAATCATTTCACCTATGGGGACATTTCCCTCTTACAAGGTTAGAAAAGAGCCTTACCTTGTCCCAAGGCTTACTTCCAAACTCAAGAATGCGTTCACGCCCTCAAACCGGAGCCAAACGATCCAAAACTATTCAAATAGGGTAAAAACTAGTCAATATAGGCTCAGAAGATCATACTTCCACTATTAGAGTGACTTTCCATCCCAAATCACAAGATTCCTAAAATCCACCCCCGAACCCACGTGCCCGGATTTCGAAAATTTTTAAAAGGAACTCGTTACCCATAACTTTAGGATCAAGAATATGTGATTTTTACTAGATTCCATAACAAATTTCGTGGTAAAACTCCATTTTTATCAAAACCCTAGGTTTTCATCTAAACTCTTGATTTTCACTAATCCTTGCATGTTAATCTACCCATAATCTATGTATTCAACTCATGTTGTACAGAAATTACTTACCTCAAAGTGCTAGGTGAAAGCCCCTTCCAAAGCTCTAAAAATCGCCTAAGTGTAGAAGTGAAATGAAATAAATGGCCTAAGTCCTGTTTTTAAAAGTTGTGTCCAGGCCTCTGATGTCGCATTTGCGACATCAAGTTCGCAAATGCGACAATATCATCGCAAATGCGACCGCTGCGCAACTGAGGCTTCTTCGATTTTGCGAAGCCTTCATCACAAATGCAAACAAATCCTCTCATTTGCGAGGCCTGCAACAGCAGCCCAGAACACCAGGAAAACTGGAGTGTTTTCACTCCTAACGCACGTCTGCAACTCACCCGAGACCTCGGAGCTCCACTCCGGTTACTCACACAAGTCCAACAACACCATACGAACTTGCTCACGCGACCGGAACACCGAAATACCATCAAAAACTAAGAATCACACCCTAAAACCAATTGAATCAAACTTATGAATTTTAAGTTCTTAAATCTACTTCCAACACGCCGAAACGTACTTACACTACTCCGAATGATACCAAATTTCGTGTGCAAGTCTTAAATGACATTAAGGAATTATTCCCGGTCTCGAAATTCTGTTTGGACCTCGATATCCTCAAAACACGTTCCAAACCTCAATTATAGAACTTCAAGAATCTAATTTCGCTATTTGGCGCTGGAACGCTCCCGTGTCATCCAAAACCCGTTCTGAACATATTCCCAAGTCCGAAATCGACATACGAACCTATTGGAACCTTAAAATCCCGATTCTAACATAGTTTACTCAAAAATTTTACCCCGCAAGTCAACCCAAGCTCTTCCAAATCCCGAACCAACCATCCCCGCAAGTCATAAGTCAATAAAAGCAAATACGGGAAGTCTCATTTAAGGGTACAGGGTTCTAGGATGCAAAACTACCGGTCGGGTCGTTACACAATCAAATCCCAAAAACGAAGATGGATTCATGAAATATAACCAAAACCAAGTAGAGAACACTTACCCCAATCCATATGGTGAAAATTTCCCAAATTCGGGCTCCCCAACTCAAAATATGACCAATTGAACAAACCCTTGTTTTGTATATTTTTTCTGCTAGTTATTCTGCCACGTTTCTCGTGTCAAACGATCCCGAAATACGCTTTTTGTGCCTCCGATAGATTCCTTGTGAAATTCTAGTTAAGTTAGGCTTTTGAATCAATGTTGGTTTCAATATTTGCAAATAGTGCAGATTTTTAAATACGTCGTCAGTGGCAATTTCATAATTAATCTGAAAAATCTAGCAACCTAATTCTTAGTAAAATGACCATAAAATCATCATACGATGTCCAAATTTGATGATTTTTTTTTGCTACGAGTCCGTAATTACGATACGGATCTAATGCTTCAATCAAAAAAGAAATCAGAGCTCATTTGTTCAATATGATATCATTTATGGTTGAAGAAACGGCATCGAAACATAAGAAAAACGAGCGCAACACAACCCAAACCTATCCGAAACTCACCCGATGCCTTGGGGACCTCAACCAATAATTTCAAAAAGTCATATATCACTACCCGAACTTAGTCGAACCTCTGAAACACCCTAAACAACACCAAATCAACCTCGGGTTCAATCCTAAGAACTTCTAAACTTTCAAAATTCGTCAACGACGCCGAAACCTATCAAACCACGTCCGAATGACCTCAAATTTTACACACACGTCCTAATACATCATACGAAGCTACTGGAGCCCCCAAACTACCGAGCGAAATGTAAATGCTCAAAACGACCAATCGGGTCGTTACAAAAATCCACTTGGACATTTAAGTAAGGTTAAAATGATGCATGCTCTTAAAAAGGTTTTGGTTTAGCTCTATCTTAGGTTGAGTAAGAGTGGGATTTTGTTAGACCGGTCTTCTCCCAAGCGGATAATTTTAGAGTGAAAAGCTCGTGACTGTCGACTGCACCGCTGATCGACTTACCCACAAACTTTCCCTAAAAGCTATTTTTGAAACGTGCACGGCCACAAACACGTAACCACTAGGTGTGTGATTTGCTTGAATTTTCCAGGAGTGGAGGAAGTGAAACGAAATGAAAATTTATATAAAGCAATAAATATGAATAAACAAATCATATAAAAAAAATTACGACATAAGGCAATTCAGATAAGCATCATAAGCGAATACAAACAAACAAATCAAGTTTATTATTAACCTAAGCTCGTTATGGCTTAGAACCTAGTATCCCAAGCAGAGTCTTCAAGTTGTTATATCTCATTTTAACACGGGTCAAACTAGAGTATAACATATTGGTAATTTCAAAGATTAATTAATTTTGAGAGAGTCGCTGCCTAATTATTTTGAAGGTGAATTAGGACACCAATTTTAGCTAAGTAGTGCTTAAAGTTAACTTTGTTTTATGATCTTCTTAACCTTAATATTACGAGTAAGGGTTCTAATGTATCATATAGGGAAGGTTATCAAAGCACCCTATATTATCTGTTAACTACGGTTAACCGGCCAAACTTAAGTTAGTTGGTTTTGAAACTAAGTGGCACATTTTGTAAAAAAAAACTGTCAATTAGAAAATATATATATACTAGCGTCATGTTGTAAAGAGTAAGTCGTTGCAGAATTGTATAAATTCTCGACTAGAAAAGGAAAATTATCTTAAAGCATCTCAAGCGATATCAACTGTTTGGACTTAATTTTTAAGCTTTAGAAAAAAAAGTTTTTCCAACCCATAGATTGAAACAATTCTCATTTTAAAGGGCCGAAATCTCTTGGTTCAAGAGAAGCCGGGATTTAAAAGAAAACCTATCACAGTTGTTTGTGCCAAAATAAATTAATTTTGAAGAGAACATAAAATCTGAAATTACTCAAGTTGTTAAAATTTCACAGGCTAATTTTCTTAGAAAGACTCAGTTGGTTTTACATAATTTCACAAGTTAACAAGTTGACTTCTTAAAAAAACGATAATACTAAGCTTACTAGAAATAGATACGCTAATGGCAAATAGGTGAAAAAGCTACCAAACTATCGATCTTAAATTCCTTGTTCTAATCACCATTATCCTATGTAATATAAGTATGCTATAACAAAGAACCTAACTAATTAAGTCCAAACTTGTGATAAAATCCAAATACACAAGCAAATTAACAATCACAAAAATTAGATGAGATAAATGGTAAAGAATTAGAATAAAAAGAAGAAGCACATCATAGGCGCCCACAAGTGTTTATCTTATTTTTTCGCTATCAAGTGCATTCTAAGGATGTTGGAATGTGTATTGACTCAATCTGGTGGTGATGAGACTCCATCTTTGTGAGTCCCGAATTAAGCCTCCGTATGCGGGTATGGAAGTCTAGCATTAAGATTTCATTATGCTCCGAGTGTATATGCAACGGAGAAAATAAAAGTAGAGTTAGAAGGAACTTAACTTTCAAACAAACATAGGAATGAGGAAGGCAGCAGACTATGAGTCACACTATGACTTCTAATAAACAGCAACCAATTTGTCATGTTAAAAATGCTATACTAACAGATTCGTATCGTATCCTTGTTCAACCACATCCTCTATTTGAACTTTCAATTTTCTCATTTAAAGTTTAACCAAAGTATCCTAAGGCATGTTTCTCTAAGTGAGGGTGAAAATAGCAGAACTACATCAATGCAGTTACAGAGGATTAATACCTAAAATTTAAATTTCAATATAGTATATGGACAAAGAACACATTCAAATAAGAAATTCATAAAGTCACAATGAGTTCATAGATTAAACAGAACTTTCTTTTGCCTTAAAGATTTCAAGCAAACATATTGAATGAAACGAGATCTATATTAAGCACACAAAGCAAATCGAACTTCTCATGGAACAGCCTACGTTTGCTTTGGTTTAATTGCTTCCGAGCAAAAAAAATTATTTTAGAATCTTATAAACATTATTTCTAAAATTCTAAAATATAAAGAAAATCACATACACAATATTTGAATTCTAGATACGTGGTTTATATATTATGGGAATAAATATAACTACTATCATGCCCTGTCATCTATGAAATATGAAAACGCATACCGTTTCATTAACGAGTTGTATCATTTCTTTTATGCGATATTTAAGTGAGCAAATACTTTTTCAATCCTAAATAATATTGCGAGATTATTATTCACTACTCACTAAACGAGTTGACCATCTTACCCACAGTCATGACAAAAGATAGTACATGAAGGCATTTTATCGAATACTTATCGGTCAATACAAACAATTACACAACCAAGACACACATTTTCTTAATGACATGACTTTACAAATACTAGTAAGAGAAAAATTCTAATACACGATTTCTAGGCAGAAAACCAAAACGCACAGAATGACGACTCGAAAGTTGGCAACGAAAAGCATATTAACCATCTATTTTTAACAAAACCAAAAGCTAAACAACTTTCACAGAATGTTCCGCAACATAAAAGTGTTTCAAATTTTAATGTAATTCTTTATATGAGTCAAGTACAGCATGATGCTTTACAATATTGGAAGTTTGTGTCAATTTTCATGTAACTTACTTATTTTTTGAAGGACGGTACGTAATCTAGGAAATTAATGAATAAAAAAAGAATTAATATTGTTTATAATAAACCTTATGGAAAAATGCAAGAATTCATATATCGTCATTCTTGACTTTTTTTTAACGCCCTTCGTGATTAGAAAACAAAATTGTGGACCAAAATAGCTTATTCAAAGGACGAAAGTCGAGTAAAATGTTGGTTTTTTTTTCTTTTGGTCCGTACCAGAAACTATTTATATTCAATAGCCGAAAAAGGGTATAATATATACAAAATATATATTTTTAAGAGCGGTTATACAATATCATTTTTCCTAAAACAAAAAGTTTGATCGTTGCACTTGGATTCTGTGAATATGATCAAATGTCAAGATTCAAGAATAAATAATTACTTTTGATCTTACTTTCAAAAATTTAACCCACTGATATTAGTAAAGAGTCGAAATAAACAAAGAGAAGAGAAGTTACTGACCTTTTAAGGTGCAGTGACTGGGGCGTCTTCAACTGACAATCGAATCTCCAGCCTCGGACCAACTAACTCGAATAAGCCAAGAACGTTAGAAGCAGCAGGAGAAAGCGTGTTGTTAGAGTAATTTCAGAGCAAAGGGACTGCGGCTTCCTCCTCCTCCAAATCGTTTCCCTAATGCCACTATTTATAGGCAAAAATTAGGGTTAATTTTGGGCGGGATTTTGAATAGAAAAAATTAAATTTTGAGTCAAGTTGGTCGTTCAACTTTGAACGTTGGAATCCATGGCAGAGATAGAATGATTAAGCATTTTCTAGGTTAGGTTGGGTGAGATTTTGGCATTTGGTCAAAAAAGGAAGAAGAATGTTGAACACATGAAAGGGAAGGGTTAAGACTAAGGATCCAAAGATTTTGGCGTTTGGACTTTTGGGGCTAAAATATATCCCAAAGTATTGGGCTATAAAAAAAAGTCGAATTTTCGCAAAAATTGTGCGGGGCACCCTATTTGGTCGCCCCCATTTAACCTATACCCGCTTTTTAAAAAACTTTTAACTTGTACCCACATTTTAAATAACTTCAGCTCCCTTTCCCTCGTTGAGCTGAAGTTCACCAGTTAAGCTGAAGTTCACCAGTTAAGCTGAAGTTTGTCAGTTATAAAGATAAAACTTCAGCATACGGGGCTGAAGTTCCCCAGTTACAAAGACAAAACTTCACCTCTAGAGCTGAAGTTTCCCAGTTACGAACTTCAGCTTTAGAGCTGAAATTCCCAAGTTATAAAAGACAATTACAAAGACAAAACTTCAGCTCTAGAGAACTTCAGCTCTAAAGCTGAAGTTTTTTCTTTGTAAACTGATTGGGGAACATCAGTCCCGTATGCTGAAGTTCCCCAGTTACAAAGACAAAACTTCACCTCTAGAGCTGAAGTTTTGTCTTTGTAATTGTCTTTTATAACTTGGGAATTTCAGCTCTAAAGCTGAAGTTTTTTCTTTGTAAACTGATTGGGGAACATCAGTCCCGTATGCTGAAGTTCCCCAGTTACAAAGACAAAACTTCACCTCTAGAGCTGAAGTTTTCCAGTTAAGAACTTCAACTTTAGAGCTGAAGTTCCCAAGTTATAAAGACAATTACAAAGACAAAACTTCAGCTCTAGAGAACTTCAGCTCTAGAGCTGAAGTTTTGTCTTTGTAAACTGGGAAACTTCAGCCCAGTATGCTGAAGTTTTTGTCTTTATAACTGGGGAACATCAGCCCCGTATGCTGAAGTTCCCCAGTTACAAAGACAAAACTTCAGCTCTAGACTGGGGAACATCAGCCCCGTATGCTGAAGTTCCCCAGTTACAAAGACAAAACATCAGCTCTAGAGCTAAAGTTCCCCAGTGTAACTGGGGGAACTTCAGCCCCGTATGCTGAAGTTTTTATTTTTATAACTGAATAACTTCAACGCCGTATGCTGAAGTTCCCCAGTTACAAAGACAAAACATCAGCTCTAGAGCTAAAGTTCCCCAGTGTAACTGGGGGAACTTCAGCCCCGTATGCTGAAGTTTTTATTTTTATAACTGAATAACTTCAACGCCGTATGCTGAAGTTCCCCAGTTACAAGACAACAACTTTAGCTCTAGAGCTGATGTTTTGTCTTTGTAAACTGGGAAACTTCAGCCCAGTATGCTGAAGTTTTGTCTTTATAACTGGCGAACTTCAGCTTAACTGGTGAACTTCAGCTCAGCGAGGGAAAGGGGAGCTGAAGTTATTTAAAAAGTGGGTATAAGTTAAAACGTGGCACAAAAAGTGGGTACGGATGCAAAAGCCCCGTAAAAATTGCGCGAGGCACCCTATTTGGTCGCCCCCATTTAACCTATACCCGCTTTTTTAAAAACTTTTAACTTATACCCACTTTTTAAATAACTTCAGCTCCCCTTTCCCTCGCTGAGCTGAAGTTCACCAGTTAAGCTGAAGTTCGCCAGTTATAAAGACAAAACTTCAGCATACGGGGCTGAAGTTCCCAAGTTATAAAGACAACAACTCAGCATACGGGGCTGAAGTTCCCAAGTTATAAAGACAACAACTTCAGCATACGGGGCTGAAGTTCCCCAGTTATAAAGACAAAACTTCAGCTCTACAGAACTTCAGCTCTTAGAGCTGAAGTTTTATCTCTGTAAACTGGGGAACTTCAGCCCCGTATGCTGAGTTGTTGTCTTTATAACTTGGGAACTTCAGCCCCGTATGCTGAAGTTCCCCATTTACAAAAGACAAAAACTTCAGCTCTAGAGCTGAAGTTCCCCAGTGTCACTGGGGGAACTTCAGCCCGTATGCTGAAGTTTTTGTCTTTATAACTGGGGAACTTCAGCCCCGTATGCTGAAGTTCCCCATTACAAAGACAAAAACTTCAGCTCTAGAGCTAAAGTTCTCCAGTGTAACTGGGGGAACTTCAGCCCCGTATGCTGAAGTTCCCCATTTACAAAGACCTATTTACTAGAGCTGAAGTTCACAAGCTACTTCAGGCCCGTCTACTAGAATGTTGAAGTTTTGCGTGATTGCCTTTGCTACTTCATTCCCGCATGCTGAAGTTATGCGCAAAAGCGGGTACGGATGTAAATATTTTTACAAAGCGGGTATAAGTTAAAACGTGGCACAAAAAGTGGGTACGGATGCAAAAGCCCGAATTTCCTTCTTCTTTATCTTTTATTTGGGCTTCATTAATCTTACCATATTATAAAATCACAAAGATATTAATATGAAATAAGCAATTAAATCTTAATATGCCTAGTAATAAATAGTTATATTAAATAATTTTCTAGTGTTTAAATAATTACGAATTTATGTTGTAAAATCTTTTTAGTAGATAACCATTAATTTTAAATGGGCATGCAACAAATGTTTAAATCACTTGAATAAATATATTACAAATATGAGTAGGATTAAAAAAATGCATCTAAAAATATTTGTAAAAGAAAATATTATTAACTTTGAATAGAATTATTTGATAATAGTATTATCTAGTAATGATAACAGCAAAAAATAAAAATAACGATACTAATTAGATTTATTTTGGGATTAAAATAGTAAAATAAATATTCTTACATTATTAATAATATTAGAAGCTCAAAAGATATTTTGAAAGAAAGAAGGGACAAAATTGAATGCCAACACCCGTTGTTATTACGCAGTATAATTTCATATGAAGTTTTTGCATAGTATCGTTACTTTGCTTTGTTACTCAAGAAATTCTCAAACATCATCCCCTTTTCAATTAATTGAATCCTACTAATATACTAGTAGTAGTAGAGAAAAGGAGATAGCTTCACTTTGTCTCCAAAAATGACATGATTATGTGGTATTCTTTGATCACACGTGTTACATTTTCAATCAAATGTGTTGCTAAGCCTCCAGCTAGCAAATCATAAGAGAACCCCTTATTTAGGTGTATCCACGTCCACCTACTATGTGGTGATTAGTCATTCAAGCTACTTACACGTAGATTAATACCACACAATTAAGAATAGTCTCAAATTACTTAAAATATTACTCACTTTTAATACACTTTATACACCTTACTATCATGGACATGTGGTACTTGTATGGTACTAGTCCATAAATACTGGGTGTTATAGCTTAAACTGTATTTTATCCCAAAATACCAAACTTCGACGAAACTCATTTTCTTCGATTTGCTTACCTTCTCACCTTCACGAATTTACTTATCAATTGTCTGAAAATAGAATAATGCTTATAATCTCAAAATAATCTCAATCCCGAACTTACGTCGATTAACTTACGACAAAACTTTTAGCGTATGAAAATACGGGATGTAACACCTATTGTGCCCGACTGCCTCCTCGGGAAGTTCATCATCAGTAAAGGAGATTTTGTTCACCTCGAAAAACCTGTTGGCAATCTTCTCTAACTGATTCACTGTGGTCTTCTCTAAGAGATGTGCCTTGTTCAGGATTTTGATTAGTACACGGGCATGCTCTTTTGAATGTATGAGCAGAGATAGTAGAGAGATTTGGGCAAGAGTCTTTCTCAGCTGGTCAATGATTGAGTAATCTTGAACTTTCATCTTTTTCAAAAACTTTTCTACATCTTCTTCAGTGATTGGTTTCTTTATTGGCAATTGGCCTTCTCTGATTTGCTTGGCCTTGATCAACTCTTCAGGAGAGTAACACATCCCTGATTGAGTCAAACCTCCAGTTTCCCCCACTTCTTCTCTGATTTCCTTGCCTTTGTAGGTCATCACAGTTTTATTGTAGTTCCACGGAATAGTTTTCGTGTTTTTCACACGGGGTTATATGGAAGGCTTGATTATGATCGGTTTTGTTATACACTTCGTACCGCCCTAATTCTGCCTTGTGATGAGGTTGCCTCCAAGGACAAACAACTTTGGGCTTGGAACATTGGAGCGAACTTCCAACCTCAATATTTTTGGAACAAATAAAGTTGCCTTCTCTGATCTCTGGGCGCCTTTCACAATCAACGGCATATCTCGGCTTGGACTAACTTCCAGTACTGTTTCTTTTTGAATCATTCCCACTGTCATGTTTGCTCGACCAACTGGCTTGTATTCTTGATCTCGGCCAATCATTCCAATAAAATTAACATCATTGTGTGCGGGCCGGGTTGTTTGTCACATTATGAGGGTCTTCATCGTTCGTTACCATAATTAACTTTTCAACGATGAGTCTTTCTATGGCTCTTTTCAGAGTCCAACAGTCATCAGTGTATGCACTGGGGCACCTGAATGATATTCACATCTAGCATTTGCTTAAAATCCATGTGAATCGGGATGCATATGGTGGGGAGCGATGGGTCCAATCACGCCCATCTGCTTCAACTTCTAGAACAGACTAGATTATGACTCAACAAATGGAGAGAATTTTTCCACCGGCCTCTACTCTCGACCATAATCCTGCATGGGACGAGCATTGTAGGGTGCCCGAAAATTTTACTGTTGAGGTCGGGGGATCCTTGGAGATGGTGCCCGTACTTGTTGATTGGGAGGTCGAGAATAGAATTGAGCATTAAATACCATATATTATGGTGGGCCCACAGAGTATTGAGTAATTGGCGGGGGATAATAATATTGAGGGTAGATGGATTACCCCTGCTGAACTTGCACATAAGGGTGTGATGCTCCTCTATGAACTTCCCTGGATCCCAAAGTCATCATGGACCCTTCATCTCTTTTCTTTCTATTTGCCAAACTTCCCGACCTATTTTGGATCGCCTAAGTGGTGGCTTTGAGAGCAGTTTGACTTACAATTTTTCCAGTATTGAGGCCATTTTCCACCATTTCCCCTATCTTGATTGCTTCTGCAAAAGGTCTACCCATTGCGGACATCATGTTTTGGAAATAATCATGCTCTTGAGCCTTTAGAAAAATAGTGATCAACTCATGGTTATCCATGGGTGGCTTAACGCTAGCCTCTTTCTTGTCACGCCTATTTGACCCTCCGAAAGGTGTCGTGACGGCACCTAGTCTGTACGACTAGGTAAGCCTAATATTACGAAAAATATAAAGAAAACACAACATTTAAAAGATAAAACAGCATATTGTGAATAATCAAACAATAATGCCACTCGGCATACACAAAAAAATAGTTTCCCGAGACCCGGAATATCAATAAGTCACGAGCTTCTATAATATATTATGGCTCTATACAAAAGTCTTAAGATACATAAAAGACTCTATGTAACGACCCGATCGGTCGTTCTGAGATTTTTAACCCCGTTGCCCCCGTTTCTGCTACATTATGTGTGGTTCAGCTCTTTTATGTTGTGTTGGGTTGGTTGGCTCGGGTTCGGAGTGATTGTGGAGAGAAATGAGACACTTAGTCTCTTAAGTTGGTTATTTAGTTAGAAAAGTCAACCGGAAGTTGACTTATAGGTAAATGATCTCGGAATTTGGTTTTAATGATTCGGATAGCTTCGTTAGGTGATTTGGATTAGGAGTGGGTTCGGAATGTTATTCGGAGGTCCATGGTAGAATTAGGCTTGAATCGCCGAAATTCGATATTTGGTGATTTTCGATCGGTAGTGGAAAATGATCTATCGAGGTCGGAATGGAATTTCGGAAGTTGGAATAGTTTTGCAGTGTCGTTTGTGATGTGTGCGCAAAATTTCAAGTCATGCGGATGTGGTTTGGTTGGTTTTCGGCATCGTTGGCGAATTTCGGAAGTTTAGAAATCCTTAGGCTTGAATTCGGGGTTAATTTGGTATTTTGATGTTGTTTGGAGTGGTTTGAAGGTCCGACTAAGTTTGTATGAGGTTGTGGGATGTTTTGGTATGTTTGGTTGAGGTCCCGACGGCCCCGAGTGAGTTTCGGGTGGTTAACCGAACATTTTTGGCCTTTGGAGTAGGGCTGATAGCTGCTGGTGTTTTTCTTCTAGTTTTCTTCTATGCGATCGCAGATGTATGTCTGCGATCGCGTAAGCTTAATTGGGGTGGAGGTGAAGTTTTTCTATGCGATCGCAGAGTTTGGGTCGTGATCGCGTTTGCGTGTAAGGTAGTGCTTTGCGAAGGCATGGCCAGTGTCGCATTCGCGTAGGGTATTAGAGCTGATGAGGAGCGGAGGCGATTTGCTCAACGCGATCGCATGAGCCAGGTTGCGACCGTAGTGTCGTGTAGCAGTGATTCACGAATGCGTGGGAGTTTACGCAATCGTGTAAGGTTAATCTAGGGGCAACATTATTTGTGCTTCGCGATCACGAGGCTATTTCCGCGATCGCGATGAAGGAATAACTGGGCAGAATGTTTAAAGTTCAAAACGAGGGTTTGAGTTCATAATTCCAAAATTTCATTAGAGAGATCAGGAGAGGGCGATTTTAGAGAGGATTTTCAGAGGAGTAATTGCGTTAAGTGTTCTTCACTTAATTTTGGTTAAATCCCATGATTGTGTCGTGATTTTTGTCATCTAAATTGGGAGTTTGGGGTGAAAATTTGGAGGAAAATGGAGGAAAATTGGAGAGTTTATTTTGGGAAATTGAATTGTCATTCAATGTCGGATTTTGAGGAATTTGATATGGGTAGACTCGTGAGTGAACGAGGATTCTAGTTTGTAATTTTTGTTAGATTCCGAGACGTGGTCCCGGAGGTCGGGTTTGGCCAATTTCGGGATTTTTTATGTAATTTGATTATTTTCGCATGGGTTTTGTTCCTTTAGCGTATATAGATGCTATGAATCTGATTTTGAATAGATTCGGGGCGATTTGAGGTCGAGTCGAGCGGCAAGGGCATCACGGAGTAGACTTTTCATCCGGATTGAGGTAAGTAACGATTGTAAATCTAGACCTAAGGGTATGAAACCCCAAAATTTTGTACTATTTTTATAAATGAGGTGACGCACATGCTAGGTGACGGGTGTGTGGGCGTGCATCGGTAGGGATTGTGACTTGGTCCGTCCCGTGGCAACTCTAAAGTTGCGTATTTGATAAATGTTATATGATTTCCATGTGTTTTAGAAATGATTCTGTTAACTTGGGCTGAATTCCATGTTTGGGGCCTTGTGTCGTACTGTTTGGACCCTCAGGGGCATTTTTCTATTGTCCTCACACTGTTTTTGATAGAAAATATATTCTCAGTCATGATTTGTACATGTTTACTGTTAAATCTTGTTCATCACTTTATTTTTAAATATGTGAAAGATATTTTGGGTTGAGTACCCTGAGTTGTACTGAAATGCCCGAGTGGCTTGTGAGGATGATGGATGAGTGAGGCCGAGAGCCGGATTGTGAGGATAGTTATGGATCGGGCTGCACGCTGCAGCATTTTATATATATATATATGGATCGGGTTGCACCCATCAGCGATATGACGGATTGGGTTGCATGCCGCATCGATATTGGGTTGGGCTGCACGCCGCAACGATATTGGGTTGGGCTGCACGCCGCAGCAATATAGCGCTTGGGCTGTAGGAGCCTCTCCGGAGTCTGCACACCCCCAGTGAGCGCAGTCGACTATATGTTTATGGATCGGGCTGCACGTCGTGGCGGTTATTATAAGGTACCTATTGAGCGTGAGTGATGATTGGTGATAGTTTAGTCACGAGTGACTGAGAGGCTTGCCCGAGGGGCTATACATGAGTGATACTTCGCCCGAGGGGCTTCTTTTATGAAATTATTGTTTTTACTCTCTTTTTATACTGAGCCTCTATTTGAAATGTTGACAAATGTTTTAAACAACTTTTATTGAAACTGAAATTTTGACGAGATATTCGGAAGTTTAATTATTGATGTGATCCTGTTATTTCCACTGAGGTTTCTATGTTATGAGATTTATATGATTTTAAATGCTCGTCACTACACTCAGTCTTTAGTTATAATTGTTACTTACTGAGTTTGCGTACTCACATTACTCCCTGCACCTTGTGTGCAGATTCAGGTGCCAGGGCAGAGTGAGAGCTGATCTTTCCCCTTTTGGAGCATACCGGAGATTTGCGAGGTAGTTGCACGGCGTCCGCAACCCTGTCTTTCTCCTTCCTATCTCTTTAGTATTTCTATTCTCAGATTTATCTTGTATTAAGGAGACAGTATTGGATTTGTATTTTTTTTTGTTGCTCATGATTAGTGACTCCGGGATTGGGATGTGTTAAATGCTTTGCCTATCTTTACTTGTTTTGAAATGCTTAAATAGAAATTTTATGAAATATCACATTAGTAATGAATTAAATGAAAAGTTCCTTTATGCTATACGTAGTGAATTGGCTAGCCTAGTATCACAATAGGCGCCATCACGACCAGAGTGGTTTTGGGGTCGTGACACTCTAGACGAGGGAGTAGAAGGGGACTCTGAGGAATCTGCAGACGCGGGGCAGAAATACCATTGAAGTCTCCTAGAAATCAGCAACACGTACTATCCTCGAGGCTGACAGCTCGTACCTAGATCTGCACACGAAAAAAATGTGCACGAAAGGGCATGAGTACACCACAATGGTACCCAGTAAGTGCCAAGCCTAACCTCGGTCAAGTTGTGACGAGGTCAGGTCAAGACCCTACCGGAGGAAATATAATCAAATTAAACAGTAAAAGATATAAGTAAATTTACGGTAAAATAGTTAAAGAAATTCTCAATGTTTAACAGTTAAAGGAGCCCTCGGCTTGGAACAAGGTAAAACACAGTAGGAAAACTCTCGGGATACCGTCCCGTAGTTCCAAATGATTATGCAGTACAGGAGGATCTCCCGAAATACGTCCATAGTCCCAAAAACAAATATGCAGTGCGGAGGATCTCCCGAAATACGTCCGTAGTCCCAAAATAAATATACAATACAGGGGGATCTCCCGAAATACGTCCGTAGTCCCAATTTAAATATGCAAGATAGGGGGATCTCCGGAATATGTCTGATGCGTGGCTAGAATTCATGATTTTTAGCATTATATACCGTGCATTTTAGGTGTTTTAATGATAAAAATACACGTCATGTGTGCTTAATGGAGTTTATTTAATGTGCAGGTGAGTTGAAAATGGAAGCCGAGCTAAATGAGAGCATAAACGTCGGAAAATATGTGCAAGAGTCGAAAAGGAAGAATCTGGGACAAGCCTGGCGTTACCCAGGCGTTAGAGCCAAAACGCCTGGGGGGGCCTGGCGTTACCCAGGCGTTAGACCCATAACGCCTGGGTACCTATTTCAGCGAGGTCCGAATTTTTATGGTTTTTTAGAGTTTCCAAGACAGGATAGAAGTCTTTTTAGACGGA
>ML363520.1:0-37676 GCA_005239505.1 Nicotiana paniculata | reverse complement strand
CACACACACTATCATATATAATATATATATATATATATATATTATATATGATAGTGTGTGTGGGGAAATGTTAAATAAAGCATTATGTTTAAAAAAATTACTTAAAAACTAAGATAGAACCAATGGTTTAAGTAGATCCACGTTACTACGACAAAACTAAATAAAAAGTATAGGGCTAGTGATGTACTAAAAGTATAACATTTTGGCCAAACATCAAATTGCCAATGAAAATATATCCCCCTTTTTAGTTAACTTATAATTATTGATTTGCTTCCCAAGTGTTAATAGACAAATTTTTGAATAAATTCTTTAAATATATAGTGACGTCGTTCGAAGTAATGAGAAAATTCTTTTGCAATGTTTCTGAAACCCAAAACTTCTTTTAGAAACTAAATAATTTAAGTCTAATTTGAAGCTAAAACTGGTTAATGGAAATAGTAAAGCAAAACAAAAAAGGCAACCATACGATATGAGATAATAAATGAATTAAAAAAATGCGAAAGCCCTAATGCATCTTAGTTGAGATTTAGTACATTACTTCTTGGTCAAACTTTCTCAATCAAACATTTAAATTAAGTCACATGGACAACAATATTTTTCTTTTTCTGGATGTGTGGAAGAGAAAGGAACTCTAGAATATAAATTGCATTATTTAAAAATTGTCGGCCAATTTGGGCAAGACTTCATTTTTAAAAAAAAAACTAAGAAATGATAAAGAAAACATTTATTGTGATGTTATTGAGCCAATTCTTTATCATTGAGGCCTATAGATTTGGACCTTCGAAAAATAATGAGATACTCGTACAAAACTTTCATTGAGAACAAAGTATACCTTTTTAGAATGGCACTACTTAAGCTTGGTCACTTTGTGATGATTCTTCTCGTAACATCCGCTAGTTAGTATCTATCTCCATTTCTTATTAAATTAATGTAAATATTCTGTATATGTGTCAATATATATACATGTGGAAATGTACGCGACTAAACCATATTTCATATATATACAAAGTATATGTACATATGCATGTTTTCGGGCATTGGCATAATTTGGATATGTGATAATCGTGTATTATATTTTGGTTTTGATAATTATGATGGTGAAATGTTACAGTCAATTTATCGTGGTTCTCGGAGACGTACGTTTTGGCTGGACGCCTTGTTGATCATGAATGATTGCAGCGATTGTTGGATCTGTTGTACCTGCGAAGAAACTCTTGGTTTAAATGGAAAAATTTCCAAAGTTTGTAACACGATAGAAATATGATTTTTATATGTATTTTCCAAAGAACACTGAGACAAATCTTTTGTTGTGAATTATGTTCTCGAATAAATGGAGAAAGTCGATCGAGAAAATGACTTTCCATTCAAGAATAGTATTGGTTCTACCCTTGACATTCTCAGATGCAATATTTTCTTTTCAATGCATGGATTCGTATTTAATTTGTTTGATTGTATTTCTGAGAAATTCTTCTGAATTTAAAACTGTAGAGCTAGTAGTTCTAAATTATGAAATCTTGGTTTGAGTTGGACATTATTCTGAAGAATTAAGAAATTGTGGAAGGGAATTTGACGGAATTCGTTCCCAATTCTTTTCAATTATATGAAAGAGTAAAAGCTATTTTCGTTAAGACCAAGGAAAATTATCACCGCACAGTAAAATAGTTGGAAAAACGTTACTCATGCATGCTGGATATTATTAGCTTTGGATGCACGTAAAATCAGTAACTTTTAATCAGATTCTATATTTGTGTTAAGAAATTCATTGAATGTTAAAGATATATTTAACTCGGAATCTAATATATTAATCTCTGCTATAAAAACTTAAAAATTTTAAATTTTGAATCCGCATCTAGATTATGACGGTGGAATGTTGCAGTTTATTCGTCGGTGGTTCTTGATGCAAATTTTGGCTGTATGAGTTGTCATCGTGATCTCTCAAGACTCGAGAGGAGGCTACTCCCACAATCGAGAGGATTGTAGTGATTGTTGGATCTGTTATGGATGTAGTTATATTTTTGCGCCGGATGCAACTATTATTAAAGCTTGTGTTGCATCGGAAACATGAACATTATATGCATTTTGCAATTCCTTCCTTGTTTTGAATTTTATATGTGTTTATTGTTTCTATTTCTACTCTTTGGAGGCGCTATGAAAATTGTTTAATCATTCAATGATTTTACTTTCTTCACTCTTTATTTGCAGTAATGCATGTTAGTAAATTGTATTTGTAAAATAATTTTGAAGATAATAAAAAATAATATTCAAATAGAAATGTAAACGAAATAAAAATTAATTCGAGTCCACTGAATTTACAGTGTTTCGGATTTTAATCCCCTCCTAGTACCCAAGATTATGGATTATTTCCTCCCAGAATAGAACGAATTACACACTGGTGTAGTGGTACTTCAAACACCAGTGTTTCAGCGAACACAAAGTTCGGTAGCAAATCACACTTAATATTGCTTTCTTTGAAGTTAAAATATACAGAAGCAATGAGGAGAACTCAGAAATTCATATGGAAAATCTGTGAGAATGGACTTGTACTTATAGCCAAAGTTGGGCTGAAATCTAAAGAGGTGCAACTCTTCAGAATGGCTATTTTTTGCAAAACGGTCATAGCATAAATGCCATAATAAGAGGAAAAATTGAAGAGGGTAGTTAATTTTCTGTTACAAAAACAGAAAACTGAAAATTGGATAACTGAATTAGATTTAATATTAATATTTATTTTAATATTTATTAATCAATCGATCGATCATTTGACCAAATCCGAATCCGAAGATGAAGCCGAAGCCGAGCCGAGCGAGCGACGACGACGACGGCGATGGCGCGAGGTTTGCCTTCTTCTCAACTCTTTATGAGTTAGAAGAAGAGCAATTGTTTATATACCCATCAAAAACCTTTTCCTCTTCCCTTATGGGACAATCAAGGAGTGAAACTCAAATATTTTATTTTTACCTCTATTTTCCGTTCACCCTATTTTAAGCATTAATAACCCTATTTTAACCATCAATAGCTTAAAAATCCCCCAACAATCCCCCACATGAATCGGGAATGGCTATATCACGGAAATATGCATGAAAAACTGTGTGATTCGCAAGCAAGGATTAATTGCATATGGATAAGTAAGTTTCCCTTTGAACTTTCCATAGTGAACTAATGTCGGATATACTCGGTCAATCGATATATTTGATATCTTTGAACCGTCGAGCTTTGGTGTATATACCTAGACAACCATAAGTCACACAATCAACCCTTAACCGTCTATGGTTCTTATTGTTGTGTTCGTTTCAACCATGAACACCGACTGGTTTCATAAGTGCATAGAGAACTGGCCTTGCGAAATTCTCCTTGAAGCGGCTAACAATTCACACTTACATACGTGATTCCTAAACGTGTCATCCCGTAAATACACTATTTGATATACTCCATATCAAATTTAGAAATCATTAAAAATCCTCAATGCTTTATCCTTGGTACTGAACATTGTCTCATCACGAGAATGGACCAAAAGTTTGGTTGACAATGTTGAACCGTCATTAATGACTTTGTTTGATCTCCTTGAACCTAGATCTTGGGATCTCTAGTCTTCTAGGTAAAGTTACCGCCACTATGACTTGTTCTTGGCCATAGTCTCATTCCCCTTGATGATTTCCCAACTACCTCTCTAGTTAGGCCTTTTGTAAGTGGATCCGACACATTATCACTTGACTTTACATAGTCAATCGTGATAATTCTTCTAGAGAGTAATTGCCTAACATTTTTATATTTTCGTCTTATATGGCGAGATTTACTGTTATACATAACGTTCCCAGCCCTTCCAATTGCTGTTTGACTATCACAATGTATTCATATTGGTGCCAACGGTTTGGGCCAAAACGAAATGTCTTCTAAAAAATTTTGGAGTCATTCAACTTCTTCACCGACTTTATCTAAGGCTATGAACTCGGCCTCCATTGTAGAGCAGGCAATACAAGTTTGTTTGGAGGACTTCCAATATACCGCTCCTCCACCAATAGTGAATACATATCCACTTGTGGACTTGGAATCAGTTGATCCGGTGATCCAATTTGCATCACAGTATCCCTCATTGACCGCAGGATATTTATTGTAGTGCAAAGCAAAGTCCTGGTTATGCACTAAATACCCCAAAACTCGTTTCATGGCCATCCAATGAGATTGACCTAGATTTCTCGTATATCGACTCAATTTACTTATAGCACAAGCTATATCTGGTCGTGTACTATTCATGATATACATTAAGCATCCCAACACACGAGCATAATCCAATTGTGATATGCTTTAGCCTTTGTTCTTTGCTAATGCAAGATTCACGTCAATTGGAGTCTTTACAACTTTAAATCCCAAGTGCTTGGATTTTTCAAGTACTGTCTTAATATAATGAGATTGTGACAATGCCAGACTTTGAGAAGTCTTATGGAACTTAATTTCCAGAATTAAATCAGCAACTCCCAAGTCTTTCATATACAACTTGCCAGTTAGCATACGCTTAGTCGTATTTATGTTGGTAATGTCATTACTCATTATCAGCATATCATCCACATATAAGCAAACAATGACTATGTGATTTGGAACATTTTTAATGTACACACATTTATCACATTCATTTATTTTAAAACCATTTGACAACATTGTTTGGTCAAATTTCGCATGCCATTGTTTGGGTGCTTGTTTTAATCCGTAAAGGACTTAACAAGTCTACATACCTTCTTTTCTTTACCCGGAACCACAAACCCTTCAGGTTGTTCCATTTAAATTTCTTCCTCCAACTCTCCATTTAAGAAGGTCGTCTTAACATCCATTTGATGAATTTCAAGACCATAAACTGCGGCTAACGCTATTAACGTTCGTACGGAAGTAATTCTTATAACTGGAGAGTATGTATCAAAATAGTCAAGACCTTCTCGTTGTCTATACCCTTTGACCACAAGTCTTACCTTATATTTGTCAATAGTGCCATCATCCTTCATTTTCCTTTTAAAGATCTATTTAGAACCCAACAGTATATTTTCAGGAGGAAGATCGACCAATTCTCATGTGTTGTTCAATATGGATTCTATTTCACTATTGACTGCCTCTTTCCAAAATAATGATTACGAAGAAGACATAGCTTCTTTAAATGTTTGAGGGTCATTCTCCTATAAGAAAGTCACAAAATCTTATCCAAATGAAGTAGATGTTCTTTGACGTTTACTACGTCTTGGATCCTCCTGATTAAATGTACTTTCTTTTGTTTCTTCGCGAGGTCATTTAGATCCTTCACCATTTGACTCACATTCCTTTTATATGGATATATATTTTCAAAGAACTCAATTATCTTATTCTATAACCGCATTATTATGAATGTCGGGATTTTCTGATTTATGAACCAGAAATCGATATGCTTTACTATTGGTAGCATATCCTATGAAAACACAATCAACGGTTTTCGGTCTTATTTTACCCTTTTGGGTTTAGGAACTTGCACTTTTGCCAAACACCCCCACACTTTAAAATAATTCAAGTTGAGCTTCCTTCCTTTCCATTTATCATATGGAATGGATTGCGTTTTGCTATGGGGTACTCGATTTAGTATTCGGTTAGCCGTAAGAATGGCTTCCCCCCAAAAGTTCTGTGGCAAACCAGAACTTATCAACAACATGTTCATTATCTCTTTTAATGAACGATTCTTTCTTTCCGCAATCCCATTGGATTGAGGCGTGTAAGGGATCGTTGTTTGATGAATAATTCCATATTCTAAACATGTTTCTTCAAAAGGATATTCATATTCACCACCCCTATCACTTCTTATAATTTTGATTTTCTTGTTAAGTTGCGTTTCAACTTCATTTTTGTATGCTTGAATGCGTCTATTGCTTCATCTTTACTATTAAGTAAGTAAATATAGCAATATCGAGTACTATCGTCAATAAAAGTTATGAAATGCTTCTTTCCACCACGAGATGGTATTGATTTCATGTCACAAATATCTATGTGAATTAAGTCTAAAGGATTTGAATTCCTTTCAACTGACTTATAAGGATGTTTAACATACTTAGATTCCACACATATTTGACATTTTGATTTGTTGCATTCAAACATAGGCAATACTTCCAAGTTAATCATTTTTCGTATATTCCATAATTCATTTGACTCAAGTAAGTAATGCGAAGCTGAAATTTTATTATTATTGTCAACAACCATTACGTTCAGCTTAAAAAGGCCCTCAGTGAGGTAACTTATTTCCTACAAACATTTCGTTCTTACTTATTACAACCTTATCGGATACAAAGACACATTTAAAAACCATTCTTAACAAGAAGTCCAGCAGAGACTAAATTCTTCCTAATCTCGGGAACATGAAGGATGTTGTTCAAAGTCACCACTTTGCGGGAAGTTATTTTGAGAAATATCTTCCCACATCCTTCAATCTTGTCCTTCGCAGCATTTCCCATAGAAAGCATCTCTTCAAGTCCAACAGGAGCATAAGTAGCAAAAGCTTCTCTAACAGCACAAACATGAAGAGTGGCTCCAGAATAAATCCACCACTCTTTAGGATTGCCCACCAAGTTCCATTCGGAAAGCATGGTACATAAGTCATCAACATCATCATTTTTTTAACCATGCTGCTTGACCCTTCTTCTTGTCTTTCTTCGGATCACGACACTCCGTATATCTGTGTCCGGCTTTTCCACGGTTGTAGCAATTTCCACTGAACCACTTCTTGCTTGGGTAGTTTTTCGGTCCAGAAGCCTTCTTCCTCTTTTTGTTTTCTTCAACAATATTTGCTCCCATTATTGTTGAGTTTCCACGGCCTCTCTTGTCAACAGCTTTATTGTCCTCTTCGATTCTCAGCCGAATAATGAGATCTTCAAGGGACATCTCCTTGTGCTTGTGTTTCAAATAATTTTTGAAGTCCTTCCACAACGGAGGCAACTTCTCAATCATCGCTGCTACTTGGAATGCTTCATTGATGACAAGATCTTCAATTAAAATTATGTTAGTAAACATAATAAAATTAATACTACCAACATTAGTATTAATTCTACTTATACCTTCAGCAAGGAGATCGTATATAATCACTTGCAATTCCTGGACTTGGGTAATAACAGGCTTGTTATCTACCATTTTGTAGTCCAACAATTTTGCGACAACGAACTTCTTCAACCCAGCATCTTCAGTTTTGTATTTCTTTTCAAGTGCAATCCACGGTTCTTTTGACGTCTCCACGCCACTATAAACGTTATACAAAGTGTCCTCCAGTCCGCTAAGAATATAATTCTTGCACAGAAAATTAGAGTGCTTCCACGCCTCAATCACGAGAAAGCGTTCATTCTCTAGAGTTTCATCAGACAACACAGGAACATCTTCCTTGATGAAATTCTGGAGACTTAGAGTAGTCAAGTAGAAGAACATCATTTGTTGCAAGCGCTTGAAATTAATCCCGGAAATTTTTTCGGGTTTCTCCGTCAGTGCCAATGTTGCCGGTGTTGTTCGGCTCGTTGAGGCATCGTCAGTTACCATCGGAACACCTTGGTTTCTGTTGACATTCGTCATTTCTGTAAAAGAATGACACAAACGTTAAAATCACGTAGATTTTAATCTCCAATAGAGTAGAAAATCACAAAGGTTTTTACTCTCCCAGAAACAGTGAGTATAACACAAATACAGAAAATATATTAAATTCCTTAAGCTTGTTAGTAAACTGTGTTTGTAAAATAATTCTGGAGATAATAAAAATAGTATTCAAACAAAAATTCAAACGAAATAAAAACCAATTCGAGTCCACTGAATTCACAGTGTTTCTTTAAGGATTTTGATCCCCTCCTAGTACCTACGGTTATGGATTATTTCCTCCCAGGATAGAACGAATTACACACTGGTGTAGTGGTACTTCAAACACCAGTGTTTCAGCGAACACAAAGTTCGATAGCAAATCACACTTACTATTGCTTTCTTTGAAGTTAAAATATGCAGAAGAAAGGAGGAGAACTCAGAAATTCGTATGAAAAATCTGTGAGAATGGACTTGTATTTATAGCCAAAGTTGAGCTGAAATCTGAAGAGGTGCAACTCTTCAGAATGGTTGTTTTTTGCAAAACGGTCATAGCATAAATGCCATAATAAAGAGGGTAGTTAATTTTCTGTTACAAAACAGAAAATTGAAAATTGGATAACTGAATTAGATTTAATATTAATATTTATTATAATATTAATATTTTGTATATTAATAACATTTCTGTTAATATTTACTATTAACAAATAAATTTGGTCCAAAAATTAATCAATCGATCATTTGACCAAATCCGAAGCCGAAGCTGAGCGAGCGACAACGACAACGGCGCGAGACTTGCTTTGTTCTCAATTCTTTATGAGCTAGAGGAAGAGCAATTGTTTATATACCCATCAAAAACCTTTTCATCTTCCCATATGGGACAATCAAGGAGGGAAACTCAAATATTTCATTTTTCCCTTTATTTCTCATTCACCCTATTCTAAGCATTAATAGCCCTATTTTAGGTATTAATAGCTTAAAAACCCCAACAATGTATAGATCCGTAACTACAAATCTATATGTAGAATACGTTGGTGTTTTTATGCCTATTTTTCGTTACTGTCCCATCAAACTCTGCCTATTTTTCTGCATTTTAATTCCTATAACTAAAATTTTGTTGGATTTTCTTCTATTCATCAACAAGGCAAAGACTAAGAAAGTGGTATGCCTTAATCCAAAGAGATCTCATCTAAAAGGTGTTACATTGACTTAATTAGCTAACTTACTTTTCCATAGTTTGCTGGTTGCTATTTTTTCTGACTATAGGGTAAGATAAAGTTATTTTATTACTTTATTTATTGCTGGAATATTCATTTAATATGTAGGACTCATACCTTCTTAAGAAAAAGGCAACACATAAAAAGGCAAGATTAGGGACTGCCTAAAAAATGAAATACAAAACGCACTATATTGAAATTGAAATCGCTGGGTCCGTGCTATGCACAGGCAGATCCTCCTGTAGTCACGAGTAGAAATGCTAATTAAAATGTTTCACGGGTTTAAGAATTTATGTAACAAAGAAATAGGGTTTCAAGATAGCAAACCCTAAATAGAACGTTTATTGTAACGACCCGACTGTCGTTTTGAGAATTAACGTCTCATTCGGTGCCTTAAGGTTGCGAGCGACTTTGTATTATGTATTATGACTTGCGTGTGCGGACGAGTTCGGTTTTCGGATGATTCGGGATTGATTTGGAAGAACAACTCTTGTTTTAGAAGCTTAAGTTAAAAGAGTTGACCGGAGTTCAACTTTTGTAGACGACTTCGGAATGGTGTTTTGATGATTCCAATAGCTTCGTATGGTGATTTTGAACTTAGGCATGTGTCCGGATTTGGAAGTCCGTAGGTTGATTTGATGCATTTTGGCTAAAGTTGGAAAGTTGAAGGTTTGGAAGGTTGAGAGGTTTGACTGGGAGTTGACTTTGTTGATATCGGGTTCAGATTGTGATTCCGGGAGTTGGAATAGCTCCGTTGTGTCATTTGGGACTTGCATGCAAAATCAGACGTCATTCCGGGATGATTTGATATGATTCAGCGCGAATCATAGAAGTTGAAAGTTCATTTGTTCATTAATTTTGATTTGAGGTGCGATTTGTATTTTTTATGTTATTTGATGTAATTTGCGGCCTTGAGCAAGTCTGTTTTGTATTATGAGACTTGTTGGTATGTTTGGGCGGGGTCCCGAGAGGCTCGGGTGAGCTTCGTACCATTTCTAGGCCATTTTTAGTTGCTGATTTTTAGCCACAGGAGTATGCATCGCGATCGTGGATTTTGGATAGCGTTCACGAAGAGAAAATTTGCCATTTGGGCACTGTGAATCGCGATCGCGAAAGCCTTTTCGAGACCGTGTAGAGGAAATTCTGTTGTCACTAACCCGACTTTGGAAGCTTATATTTTGCAATCTATGAGGAGTTTGGAGAATTATAATCCAAAAATAAAATTTGTATGTCTTTGTGTCTAGTTTTCAGAAAATCAAACCGTTTGTCATTTGGAATTTTGTACGAAAAGTTACGACTGATACACTACAGGCTGTCTGAGAAGAGTTTGAGAAGGTAATGAGAATTTGTTCATCGCGATCACAGGGAAATGGCTGCGATCGCGAAGGGTAAAATTTGTGCTGGAAAATTTTTGAATCACGATCGCGAGGTAGGTGACCGCGATCGCAAAGGGTACCTCTGGAGCAGTGTTTAAAGTACTCTATTTTGAAAGTCTTGGTCATTTTATCATATTTTGAGCTATGAAGCTCGGATTTGGGCGATTTTGAAGGGATTTTTACAATTTGGATTGGGTAAGTGTTCTTTACCCGAATTTGATTATATTACATGATTCTATCTTTATTTTTATCATTAAATTATTGATTTGAATTGGAGAAAAAACTTTTTAAAATGAAAAATTGAGGATTTGAAGGCCGACTTGATGTCGAAATTTGATAATTTTGGTATGGTTGAACTCATATCGCAATGGATGTTCTAATTTTGTGATTTTTGTCAGGTTCTGAGGTGCGGGCCTGGGTTGACTTTTTTGTTTTTATTAAAGATCGAAACTTTATTATCCAAAATTATTTTCTATGATTTTTATTTATGATATTAAGTTATTTTGGCTAGATTTGAACCTTCAAGAGATTGTTTCACACGAGACTTTACTGAATTTTTTAATGGTGCTTTCACGATGTTCGTATTACTTTGCTGTTTATATTATATGTTGATTCTTGTTTCCATTTACTGAATTTCTGGTTTCATTATTAGCTTTATACTTCTATATTGCACAGGTTATTTTGACTTGTAGGTGTCTTGACTTGTACCTCGTCACTATTTCGCCGAGGTTAGTCTTGATACTTACTGGGTTACTGATCGTGGTGCACTCATACTACACTTTTGCATATTTTTGTGCAGAGCCAGGTATTAGAGATATCGGACTCGAGTAGAGTTAGCTTATTGATCACGAGGATTCAAGATTGTCACGACCCAAAATCCACTAAAAGGTCGTGATAGCACCTAACACCGCCGTCAGATAAGCTAACTGTAATGATTAACTTAATTACTTATTTCATTATTTGAAATCATTATTTTCATTAATTAAATAGTATGAAATAGGATTTACATGGTAAATGATAATATTTACACGAACTACAATAATGAACAACCCGTAAGAACTCCCAAAACCCGGTGTCACAAGTGCATGAGCATCTATTAATGAGTAAAACAATAATACAACATTTGTCTGAAATACAAGTTAGACGGGGAATATAATAACTCTGATGGAGATTATGTATGATGCGGGTCGTATCAAGGAAGTGCAGCTCATTGTAAAGTCCCCGCAACTGCCGCGCCTCTTCACCTAGGGGATCACCAAAAACATATATGTATACCTGCACAATAAATGCAGCAAGTACAGCATGAGTACGTTAATCAACGCGTACCCAGTAAGTATCTAGCCTAACCCCAGATAAGTAGTGACGAGTCGACATTGATACTTATGAGTGGTCCAATAAGACAGATACAGTAAGAAGTAAGCAGATATGGGGCAGATTAACAAACAAAATAAATAAGTGTAAATACGTGATACAATCCTCCTCTCAACCGCAAACTCAAACTCTCGATTAACAGTTACCTCCTCAACTAGAGAGAATATATATATATATATATATATATATATATATATAATTCAAATAAGGAAAATTCCCAGATGCACTGGCCTCTTAACAAATATTACGCACGATTTCATAGGAGAATTTTATAGAAATACCGAGGCGTACCCGATCCCATCATAATCCGGTACTGAACCATAGATACATGTATCATATTTCCGAGGCGAACGACCTGCTCCCATGAGAGTGTGGTACATAATCCTGCCGAGGCGAGCATCTCGATCCCATACGATGTGCGCACTGTCGAGGGTCGAACAACACAAACCATAGATTTATCTATTATATTGCCGAGGCGAACGGCCCGATCCCATTAGAATAAGAAGCTTTGACGGGTCCTTGAACCCACTCACAAATAAATGTGTGAGTTATGAACTTTAAGGAAGCTTTTCGATGAAGATGCACAACGTGGGAGAAATTCTTAAGGAGATTATATTTATTCCACGGCTAATCATGAAGTCCGTCAAATCTCTACAATGGCAAGTATATTACTATACACTAGTCTAGTCTCAAGTCGTAATACGAAATAAAGGAATTAAACGAGCAAAGATAATCCCTATGGTACAAGTATAGCATGGTATGAAACTAAGTCTACCCGAAAAATAACATGAATCTAGCTACATACGGGCTCTCATCATCTCGGGCGTACGTAGCCCCCGCAACAAGTAATACATATAAAATACATCACCTAGGGGTAATTTTCCCCTAAAAGAGTTAGACAGGAGACTTACCTCGCTCTGAAGCTACATAACCGGCTCCAACACGTCTCTAACACCTAAATTCCAAGCACAACGATCCGAAACTAGTCAAACAATGTGCAAACGAATAAAAATATACTCTAATACTCGTAATAAATCAATTTATAATAATTCTCAACTCCGCTCGAAAAGTTAATAAAGTCAACCCAAGGAACCCATGCCCGGAACCTAATAAAACTCAGAAAATCTGACAACCCATTACGACACGAGTTCAACCATACAAATTTTATCAAATTCCGATAGCGAATCGACTTCCAGATCTTCATTTCTCGTTTTTGAAAGATTTTTCCAAAAGTCTCATTTTCTTCCAATTGGTTCAATAATTGATGAATATAACCATGGAATCATGAAATATAATCACTTTCAGATATAGAACACTTACCCAAGTCAAAGTTATGAAGAACTCCTCAAAATCGCCTAGAAACCGAGCTCCAAAATCCAAAAGGAAAATGGAAAAATTACCAAGTTTCGATCCTTAAGTCTTCCACCCAGGTTCGCATTTGCGAATGAACAATAAACTCCAATAAACAGTATCTGCAATTTGTGATGAATAGTGTTCGCAATTGAGAATGAATAGTGCCTCACCAGAAACCAGCAAACCGAAACTTCTCCGAAATAATATGAAACCACTCTGAAACTCATCCTGAACCTCCCAGACACAAACCATATATGAATTTCAATCATAAAACACGCTAGGACCTGCTCGCTCAATCAAAACACTGGAAAAAGGTCGTCTTGAACCGATATTTACCATGGTCAAACTCCTTAACTTTACTAGTCTCTCAACGAATTATCCAAAATACGCCCAAGCCCCTCGGGACCCCGTCTAATTACACCAACAAGTACCAACACATGACACAAACTTAGTCGAGGCCTAAAATCACATTAAACAACGCCGAAACTACGAATCGTGCCTCAAATCGAATTATAAGTTATGAAATTTTCAAATTCTATAATTTGCGCCGAAGCGTATCAAATAAATCCGGAATGACTTCAAATTTTGCACACAAGTCATAAATGACATAATGAAACTGTTCCAATTTCCGGCATCGAAATCCGAGCTCGATATCAACCAAGTCAACTTCCGATTAAATTTATGAATATTTCGAAACTTCAACTTTTAGTCAAAATGCGCCGAATTGTGTTACAGACTTCCAAATCTATATTCGAACATACATCTAATTCCGAAATTGCCATACAAAGCTATTGAAAAGATAAAAAATTCTATTCCGGAGACGTTTGCCCAAAAGTCAAACCTCGATTAACTCTCCTATTATAAAGCTTCCGAATTGAGCATTTCCCTTCTGAAACAACTCTGAATTTTCCTAAATTCAATTCCAACCACATGTACAAGTCATAATACATGAAATGAAGCTACTCAAGGCCTTAAGCCGCCGAACGACACGCTATAGCTCAAAACAACCGGTCAGATCGTTACAAAGATAAAGCTGCTTGGTCGTCACAGTCCCTTGGAGTCCTTTCCATTCATTGTACTGTTAGCTTGTTATTTGAACATTATTATATTTCGATCTTTGAGATCTTTTCATGTATTCAGCTATAGTTCATGACTCTGTATTACCTAGTCTTGGGAGGTTGTTATGATTATTGCCGTGTAGGCTTATTTCGCTTTTGTTTCAGTATTCATATTAAACTTTGTTTTAAATTATCATTGTTAAAATTGCTTAATCATTATAAGTAATCGGCTAAGACTAGGTGTCATCACGACGCCTGTAATGGGATTTTGGGTTGTGACATTTATCAAGAAAAAAAATTAAATTAAATACTTTTGCTCGCCATGCATGCATAATATTTCATTTTTAGATGCTCAAATATTGATCTTAAGAACGTGAAATTTCAGTTATGTTTTTAAAATAGAAACTGACGTGCCACTACTATTATATTGATCTGCAGGAAACGCCTCTGGAAACTCACGGACAATGGGCACCAGACTCCATAGAAGGAACCTCGGCACTAGAATCACGAGCATACGCCAAATAGGCGAAACACCCCTTCTCGACCATACGCCGAGCCTTCATATGTAAGATAACCCTGCTGGAAGAATGACCAGGAGTCCCTCTCCACTCCAGTCATGGCAACCCCGAAAATGCTAAGGTCACGGTCTTGGCATGATAGTCCAGTATGGCATGATAAGGCTAAAGCCAATCGATCCCCAAAATAACATCAAAATATACCATATTAAGGAGTAGAAGATCTACACTGGTCTCAAGACAACCAATAAACACTACACACAAACGGTAGACACGATATACCATAATAGGATCACCCACCCATGTACACATATACAGGAGTACTCAGAGAATCACGAGGCATAACCAAATAAGGAGCAAAATAAGATGACACATAGGAATATGTGGACCCTGGATCAAATAAAACCGAAGCATCCTGCTGCAAACTGAAACCATACCTTTGATAACCGCATCGGAGGCCTCAACCTCAGGTCTGGCTGGAACAGCATAACATCGGGGTTGGGCCCCACCAATCTGAACTACATACCTGGGACGACCTCCTGCTGGCTGACCTCTACCTCTAGTAGCCTGGCCTACACCTCTAACTACCTGACCTCCACCTCTAAGACCTCGACCCCCACCTCTGGCTGGCTGAGCAGGTGGTGGAACACCTAGTGTTGGAACCCTGGCACGAGAACCCTGGTGCTGAGAACTGCTCGAGGCTAGAGGGAAATATAGAAATGTGTCCCAGACCATCACAAGTATAACAAGATCTCAGCTGCAGAGACTGCTGGCCCTGAAACTGACCTTGACGACATGAGTAACCACCCTGAAAACTCTGGAGTGGCAGTGCACTTATAGGAGCTGGTGGTGCACCGTAGGGAAATTGATCAGAATACTGCATGTGGGAACCACGGCCACCTGGAGCACTACGAGAAATCTGAAGTGCTGACTGAAGCGGCCTAGGAGGATGGCCCCTACCAAAAGAATCTCTGCCTCCAGATGAGACACCACTAAACCGGCAAAAATGACGAGGCCTGTAGTCAGACCCCTGACCACTCCCTTGTGATAGAACCATCTCGACTCGTTTGGCCACATTGGCTGCATCCTGAAAGGAAATATCATTCCCTGCCTCTCTAGCCATCTGCAATCTGATCGGCTGAGCTAGTCCCTCAATAACCTTATCACCCTCTCTCGGTCGGTGGGAAGTATCATAATAGCATGATAGGCCAAGGTAATGAATCCGGCCTCATACTGGGTGACGATCATAGAACCCTGCTAGAGACGCTCAAACTGCCACCTATAATCCTCTCTCTGAGTGATAGGGAGAAACTTCTCCAGAAACAAATTGGAGAACTGGGCCCAAGTCAAAGGCGGTGATCCAGCTGGTCCCAAACAATAATCTCTCCACCAGGTCTTGGCGCGACCTGACAGACAAAAAGTAGCAAAGTCGGCCCTATTGGTCTCCACTATCCCCATGTTTCGTAGAACCTCATAGCAGCTATCCAAATAATCCTCTGAAGATGCACCGCTATAAGTAGTAGTAAACAGCTTGGTGAACCGGTCCAACCTCCACAAAGCATCAGCAGACATTGCTGCTCTATCACTGATCTGAGTCACAATACCTGGCTTAACTTCCCTAGTTGTCTGAGGTGCTGGAGTCTAGAACTGAGAAGCTAACTGCTCCGGAGTGCGAGTACCGGGAGTCTGGGCTCCTCTCCTAGCCTGAGAGATGGTTGGTGCTGTAGGAAGTAAACCTGCCTGAGCAATACTCTCCATGAGGCCCACTAGACGTACCAGAGCATCCTGGAGTACCGGGGTGGCAATGAACCCCTTGGTAACCTGAGCTGGTCTAACCGGGACTGTCTGGGAAGGAACCTCATCAGCAAACTCTTCCAGAGGTTCCGCCACTGGGGCTGCTGCTCTAGGCTGAGCTCAGCCCGTGCCTCGGCCTCTAGAATAGCCTCGGCCTCGGCCTTGGCCCCTCGTAAGAGCTCCAACTGGAGACTCGGGCTGCTGATCAGTGGATGAATAAGCACGTGTTCTCGCCATCTGCGAGAGAATAAAGTTTAAATTCAATTAGTATTGAGAAATCAAATCGCACGATAGAGAAGAATAGATGTGAAGTCATTCCTAATTTTTGAAGCCTCTGGGGGATAAACAAAGACGTCTTCGTACCGATCCTTCAGACTCTATTAAGCTTGTCTGTGAATTGTGAGACCTAAGAAACCTAGTACTCTGATACCAACTTGTCACGACCCGAATTTCCCACCGTCAGGACCGTGATGGCGCCTATTTAACCCGCTAGGCAAGCCAACGTTAATGTTTATTTACCTTATTCATTTAGTTTTAACATATAGCAAGTGATGTACAAATAAGTGGAAATAAAAGTTCGGATGAAAACAAAGTCTAACAACTCGATTAAGTGCCATTACAAAATTCATAACACTAAACCCAGAATTTGGTGTCACAACTTCACGGACTGTCTATGAATACTACATATAAGGGTCTGAGAAAAATAAATACATCTATCTCAGAATAAAGAAGAACAGAATGGAAAATAAAGTAGGGGGACGCCAAATCCTGCGGACGCCTGCAGGACTACCTCAGAATTTCCAATGGACTGAAGGCAGCCTTCTCACTCTAAAGTCCGTAGGGTCCTGTACCGGGATCTGCACGAAAGTGCAGAGTGTAGCACCAGTACAACCGACCCCATGTACTGAGTAAGTGTCGAGCCTAACCTCGGCGAAGTAGTGACGAGGCTAGGACATGACAACCAAATAAACCTGCGTAGTTTAATCATATACGAAACAAGACAATAATATTGACAAGAAATAAGGAGTTAGATACCAAAGAAGGAAGGAGGAAACACGCTGACGGGAGAGAATATCGAATAATGGAAATAACGAGGTGAAGCAGAAACTCAAATAGCATCTTAAACAACAGAAAATAGTAACACAAAGAGAACAATGCACGATATCACCCTTCGTGCTTTTACTCTCATCCTCACCAAACAATAAATAGAATGCACGACATCACCCTTCATGCTTTTACGCTCATCCTTACCATAACTCTTTTGCCTGGACTGAGCTGTACAAAGTCTATCCTGAATGATCTTAACCTTATCCAAGGCATCCCGCACTAAGTCTGTACCCAACAACCGAGACTCTCCCGGCTCAAACCACCCAACCGACGATCGACACCACCTACCATATAATGCCTCATAGGGAGTCATTTGAATGCTCGACTGATAGCTTTTGTTGTAGGCAAACTCAGCTAATGGAAAAAACTGATCCCAAGAACCTCCAAAGTCAATGACACAGGCTCTTAGCATATCCTTCAAAATATGAATAGTATGTTCGGACTCTCTGTCCTTCTGAGGATGAAATGATGTGCTCAACTCAACCCTCATGCCCAACTCATGCTGAACTGCCCTCCAGAAATGCGAGGTAAACTGCGTACCTCGGTCAAAAATAATAGACACGGCACACCATGAAGACGAACAACCTCCCTAATGTAGATCTCTGCCAATCTCTCCGAAGAATATGAAACTACACAGGGATGAAATGTGCTGACTTTATCAGCCTATCCACAATAACCCATACTGCATCGAACTTCCTCTGAGTCTGTGGGAGCCCAACAACGAAATCTATGGTGATACTCTCCCACTTCCACTCAGGAATCTCAATCTGCTGAAGCAATCCACCATGCCTCTGATGCTCGTACTTAACCTTCTGACAATTCAAACACCGAGCTACATATGCCACAATATCCTTCTTCATCCTCCTCTACCAATAGTGCTACCGCAAATCCTGATACATCTTTGCGGTGCCCGGATGAATGGACTACCGGGAACTATAGGCCTCCTCTAAAATCTACTCATAAAGTCCATCCACATTGGGCACACAAATACGACCCTGCATCCGTAAAACCCCATCATCACCAACTGTAACCTGCTTGACACCACCGTGTCGCACCATGTCCCTAAGGACACACAAATGAGGATCATCATACTACTGATCTCTAATACAATCAAATAATAAAGAGCGAGCAACTGTATAAGTTAAAACATAGCCGAGCTCGAAAACATCCAATCTCATGAACCGATTGGCTAAAGCCTGAACATCCAAAGAAAGCGGTCTCTCCCCGACCGGAATTTAAGCAAGGCTACCCATACTGGTTGACTTCCTACTCAAAGCGTCGGCCACCACATTGGCTTCCCCGGATGATATAAGATGGTGATGTCATAGTCTTTCAACAGCTCTAACCATCTCCTTTGCCTCAAATTCAACTCTTTCTTCTTGAACAAATATTGCAAACTCTTATGATCCATGAACACCTCACATGACACGCCATACAGATAATGCCTCCAAATCTTCAGCGCGTGGACAATGGCTGCTAACTCCAAGTCATGAACTTGATAATTCTTCTCGTGGATCTTCAACTGACGTGAAGCATATGCAATGACCTTGCCATCCTGCATCAACACTGCACCAAGTCCAACCCGAGATGCATCACAATACACAGTATATAGCCCTGAACCTGTGGGCAAAACCAATACTGGCACCGTAGTCAAAGCTGTCTTGAGCTTCTGGAAGCTCGCCTCACACTCTTCTGACCACCTGAACTGGGCACCCTTGTGAGTCAACCTGGTCATCGGGGCTGCAATAGATGAAAACCCCTCCACAAACCGACGGTAATAGCCCTCCAAACCCAAGAAACTCCCGATCTCTATAGCTGATGTAGGTCTAGGCCAATCCTTGACTCATGAGATCTTCTTAAGATCCATTTGGATACCCTCCGCTGATACAACATGACCCAGAGATGCAACTGAACTCAACCAAAACTCTCATTTCGAAAACTTGGCATACAATTGACTGTCCTTCAGAGTCTGGAGAACGACTTGAAGGTGCTGCTTATGCTCCTCCCAGCTATGGGAATAAATCAGAATATCATCAATGAAGACAATCACGAAGGAATCCAAATAAGGCCTGAACACTCGGTTCATCAAGTCCATGAAAGTTGTTGGGGCATTTGTCAACCCGAATGATATCACTAAGAACTCATAATGCCCGTACCGAGTGCGAAAAGATATCTTAGGGACATCAGATGCCCTAATCCTCAACTGATGATAGCAAGATCTCAAAACAATCTTCAAAAATACCTGTGCACCCTGAATCTAATTAAACAAGTCAACAATCCTCGGCAATAGATGCTTGTTCTTGATGGTAACCTTGTTCAATTTCCGATAATCTATGCACATCCTCATCGATTCGTCCTTCTTCTTAACAAACAACACTGGTGCACCCCAAGGCGAGACAGTAGCCCTAATAAAGCCTTTGTCAAGCAAATCTTGCAACTGTTCTTTCAACTCCTTCAACTCTGGCAGGGCCATACGATATGGCAGAGTAGAAAAGGGCTGAGTGCTCGGAGTCAAATCAATGCAAAAATCAATATCCCTGTCGGGTAGCATACCCGGTAGGTCTGCACGAAACATCTCTGGACACTCATAGACAATGGGCACACACTCCATAGAAGGAACCTCGGCACTAGAATCACGAACATAGGCCAAATAGCCCTTCTCGACCATATGCCGAGCCTTCATAAATGAGATAACCCTGCTGGAAGAATGACCATGAGTCCCTCTCCACTCCAGTCGAGGCAACTCCAGCAATGCTAAGGTCACGGTCTTGGCATGACATTCCAGTATGGCATGATAAGGCGACAACCAATTCATCCCCAAAATAACATCAAAATCTACCATATCAATGAGTTGAAGATCTACACTGGTCTCAAGACCACCAATAACCACTACACACGAATGGTACACATGATCTACTACAATAGAATCACCCCCTGGAGTAGACACATATACAGGAGTACTTAGAGAACCACGAGGCATAACTAAATAAGGAGCAAGATAAGATAACACATAGGAATATTTGGACCCTGGATCAAATAAAACCGAAGCATCCCTATTGCAAACCGAAACCATACATGTGATAACCGCATCGGAGGCTTCAGCCTCAGGTCTGGCTGGAATAGCATAACATCGGGGCTTGGCCCCACCAATCTGAATTAAATCCCTGGGACGACCTCCTACTGGCTGACCTCTACCTCTAGTAGCCTGGCCTCCACTTCTAACTACCTGACCTCCACCTCTAATACCTAGACCCCTACCTCTGGCTGGCTGAGCGGGTGGTGGAACACCTGGTGCGGGAACCATGGCACGAGAACCTTGGTGCTGAGAACTTCTCGAGGCTCAAGGGAAAAAACTAGCAATGTGCCCCGGACCACAACAAGTATAACAAGATCTCGACTGCTGAGACTGCTGGCCCTGATACTAACCCTAACGACCTGAGTAACCACCCTGAAAACTCTGGAGCGGCAGTGCACTGATAGGAGCTGATGGTGCACTATAGGGAAACTGATCAGAATACTGCATGTGGGAACCACGGCCACCTGGAGCACTGTGAGAAACCGAAAGTGCTGACTGAAACGGCCTAGGAGGATGGCCCCTACCAAAAGAATCCCTGCCTCCAAATGAGACACCACTAAACCCGCCAAAATGATGAGTCCTCTTGTCATACCCCTGACCACTCCCCTGTGATAAAACCATCTTGACTTGTCTAGCCACATTGGCTGCATCCTGAAAGGAAATATCACTACTTGCCTCTCTAGCCATCTGCAATCTGATCAGCTGAGCTAGTCCCTAAATAAACCTCCTCACCCTCTCTCGGTCGGTGTGAAGTATCATAATAGCATGACGGGCCATGGTAATGAATCTGGTCTCACACTGAGTGACGGTCATAGAACCCTGCTAGAGATGCTCAAACTTCCTCATATAATCTTCTCTCTGAGTGATAGGGAGAAACTTCTTCAGAAACAAACCGGAGAACTGGGCCCAAGTCAAAGGCGTGATCCAGCTGTTCTAACCAAACAATAATCTCTCCACCAGGTCTTGGCGGGACCTGACAGACGAAATGTAGCAAAGTCGACCCCATTGGTCTCCACTATCCACATGTTCCGTAGAACCTCGTAGCAGTTATCCAAATAGTCTTGGGGATCCTTTGAAGATTCACCACTATAAGTAGTAGTAAACAGCTTGGTGAACCGGTCCAACCTCCACAAAGCATCAGCAGACATTGCTGCTCTATCACCAGTCTGAGCCACAATACCCGGCTGAACTTCCCCAGCTATCTGAGGTGCTGGAGTTGGAACTGAGAAGCTAACTGCTCTGGAATGCGAGTAGTGGGAGTCTGGGCTCCTCCCCCATCCTGAGAGATGGCTGGTGCTGTAGGAAGTAAACCTGCCTGAGCAAGACTCTCCATGACGCCCACTTGACAGACCAGAGCATCCTAGAGTACCGGGGGTGCAATGAACCCCTCGGGAACCCTAGCTGGTCCGACCGGGATTGTCTGGGCAGGAACCTCATCAGCAAACTCTTCCTGAGGCTCCTGTCACTGGGCTGAGCTCTGCCCCTGCCTCAGCCTCTAGCACGGCCTCAGCCTCGTCCTCGTCCTCGACCCCTCCTAGGAGCTGAAACTGGAGACACGGGCTGCTGATCAGTGGATGAAGAAGAACGTGTTCTCGCCATCTGCGAGAGAATAGGGTAGAAATTCAATCAGTATTGAGAAATCAAATAGCACGATAGAGAAGAATAGATGTGAAGTCATTCCTAAACTCTGTAGCCTCTAGGGATAAGCACAGACGTCTCTGTACCGATCCCTCAGACTCTACTAAGCTTGTCCGTGAATTGTGAGACCTAAGCAACCTAGTGCTCTAATACCAACTTATCACGACCCGAATTTCCCACTGTCGGGACCGTGATGGCGCCTAACATATGAACCCGCTAGGCAAGCCAACGTTAATGTTTATTTACCTTATTCATTTATTTTTAACAGATAATAGGTGATGTACAAATCAAAAGAAATAAAAGTGCGAAAGAAAACAAAGTCTAACAACTTGATTAAATGCCATTACGAAATTCATAATACGAAACTTAGAATTTGGTGTCACAACTTCATGGACTGTCTATGAATACTACATATAAGGCTCTGACCAAAATAAATACATATGTCTCAAAATAAAGAAGAATAGAATGGAAAATAAAGTAGGAGGGGACTCCAAGTCCTGTGGACGTCTGCAGGACTACCTCGGAATCTCCAATAGACTGAAGGCATCCTCCTCACTCTAAGGTCCGTAGGGTCCTGTACCGGGATCTGCACGAAAGTGCAGAGTGTAGCATCAGTACAACTGACCCCATGTACTTATTAAGTGTCGAGCCTAACCTCGGCAAAGTAGTGATGAGGCTAGGACATGACAACCAAATAAACCTGCGTAGTTTAATCATATACGAAACAAGACAGTAATATTGACAAGAAATAAGCAGCTAGATACCAAAGAAGGAAGGGGGAAACACGTTGAGGGGAGAGAATATCAAATAATGGAAATAACGAGGTGAAGCAGCAACTCAAATAGCAACTTAAACAACAGAAAATAGTAACACAAAGAGAACAATGCACGTCATCACCATTCGTGCTTTTACTCTCATCCTCACCAAACAATAAATAGAATGCACGACATCACCCATTGTGCTTTTACACTCATCCTCACCATAATTCAATAGAAATGGCACGGCATCACCCTTCATACATTTAAATTCATAACATGGCACGGCATCACCCTTCGAGCTTTTACTCTCATCCTCACAATATTATACACAGCATCACCCTTCGTGCTTTACACTCTTCCTCGCCCAAACAAATCAATAATAGCAATCCGTCAAGGAAATCAACAATATAAAATAATAATAATAATAATAATAATAATAATAATAATAATAGTAATAATAATAATATTAATAATAAGAATAATAATAATAATAATAATAATAATAAGAAGAAGAAGAAGAAGAAGAAGAATAAGAATAATAATAATAATAAGAAGAAGAAGAAGAAGAATCATACCATCCCAACAAGGGAGCCAACAGTAGAGTCAATATCATCCCGACAAGGGAAACAACTATAACCAATCTCACTTAGTTATTCAATTTCACGAAATAATTATCGACTTGAACCAATACTCAACAATGATCAATACCAAGGAAAATTCTACCAACATAAATAATCATCAAATTAAACTCAAGTATTGTTTAATGAAAAATCACATAAAGTTCAATATTCGACTCACGAGCATGCTTGACACCAATGTATAGATACTTGTCATCACACCAATACGTTGAACATATCACTAACACGTAACATATAAGACACAACACCAATTCCTTCAAGCTAAGGATAACCCAAACACTTACCTCGAATTCCACGACCAAACTCAAGCCTCAATTGCCCCTTTCCCTTTAGAATTCGCCTCCAATTCAATTGTATCTAGACATAATCAACTTAATAATATCAATAAATGCTAAATAATTCCACCTTAATGCTTAATTATGAGTTTTTTTATCATTCTTCGTAAAAAATTGACCCCGAGCCCGCTTGGTCAAAACACGAGGTTCGGACCAAAACCCGATCACCCATTCACCCACGAGCCCGAATATGTAATTAGTTTCGGAATACGACACCAAATCGAGGTCTAAATTTCCAAATTTATAAAATTCCTAATTTCTACCCTTCAAGAACAAGATTTAGACCTAGAAATCTAATGGGTGTTAATGGAAAATGAAGAAAACAAGTTTAAGAACACAAACCTAGAACTTGGTGGTGAAATCCCTCTTCAAAAATCGCCCCTAAGCTTCCTTGGTTTTGAAAATATGAAGTTATGGATACTCAGTGCGTTCGCGTGAGCACTGACGCGTTCGCGAAGGGCAGCCTATTAGAGGACTTATGCGATCGCAGGATGAGTTTTGCGTTCGCGAAGGCTTAGCCCTGCCCCGCCTCCACGTTCGCGTATAAGGGGTCGCGTTCGCATAGCTCTCCTAGGTTCCTGGCCAGCGCCACCCCCCCCCCCATAACTGTACGTTCGCATTTGACCTGGGGCATTCACGTAGAGTAATTTCCCAATGCTCCGCGTTCGCACCCCAGGTATTTGCGTCCGCACAGAGAAAATCCCAGCCCCAACCCCACTTACTCTTTGCGTTCGCGTGGTTTACCACGCGTTCTCATAGAACAATTTTCCAGAAACTAGAAACAACACCCTCACCAGATTTCTAAGTCCAAAAACACTCTGACGCCTATCTGAAACTCACCTGAGCCCTCGGGGCTCCAAACCAAACATGTACACAACATTAAAAATATCATACGGATTTACTCGTGTGATCAAATTGCCAAAATAACATCTTAAACAACGAATTTAGCAAAAAAATCAAAGGAAAATCTCAAGAACTTTCAAAGTTCCATATTTCACAACTACGTGTCCGAATCACGTCAAATGACCTTCGTTTTTTACCAAATTTTACATGCATCACTCAAATACCATATTAAACTTGTACCGGGCTCCGAACCAAAATACGGGCCCAGATACCATCAATTTCAAATATAATCAAATTTCCAAAAACTCTTATAATTTCAGTAAAATAATTTCTTTCAAAAATTTATTTCTCGGGCTTAGGACCTCGGAATTCAAATTTCGGGCATACGCCCAAGTCCCATATCTTTCTATGGACCCTACGGGACCGTCAAATCACGGGTCCGGGTCCGTTTACCCATAGTGTTGATTCGAAGTCAACTTAAATTCAATTTTAAAGGCAAAATTAGCCTTTTTCTTAGTTTTTCACATAAAAGTTTTACGGTTATACGCCCTGACTGCGCACGCAAAATGAGGTGAGATAAAAGGAGGTTTTCAAGGCCTCAAAACATATTTTTGACTTATAAAATGAGAGATGACTTTTTAGGTTATCACACTATGTCCTATACATTAGTACATAATAAACACAAGTATTAGAAATACCACTAATTAGGTAATAATGAACCGAGGGTCATTCGGAAACAAACTCTCTACCTTTATTAGGTAAAGGTAAGGTCTGCATAAACTTTACCTTCCCCAGACCTCACTTGTGAAATTATACTGGGCTTGTTATTATTATTGTAGAAATACCACAAATTACAATAGTCACTAACAAATTGTGATTCTAAAATTGTCATACTTAACTAAATTTTCGTATTCGCATTATATTGGTGGAAAAATCAGGGTACAAATTTATTATAAGTGCGTGTGATAAAATGTAAAATCGAGCTTAAATTGGCATATTTTGACTTAGTTGGTGTCATACTTATGGCATAGTTATTTTTGGCATAGGTTTTTTTTTTTTTTGATAAGCAGGGATCTTTATACATATAGAAATCACAAAATAGAGTTACATCATAAACTGTGTCCGATAGGACATTTCCTACTTGGCTATTACAGGATTTTATAATATCTCGTAGGATATTTTGATTTCCAAAGGATGCAAGCTTAGTGCAGACGTCTTTACTAAGATTTTTGACTAGGTAAATAGTTCCTTTGTAATCTGAAGTTAATGTAGCAATTATAAAAGGAGGGGTACAATACATAATATTGAGATCCCTACCATTGTTTTCTTGAAGAGCGCTTCTAGCCAGCTTGTGTGCTGTTTTGTTGGCTTACCTGAAGTTATGCTGGATTGTTTGAACCTTTACCTGAGTCATTAATAACCTGCAGTCATGAATAATATTGTTAAAGATTATGTTTCCATGGTCTAAATAGGTAATGACATATGTTGAGTCAGTTTCCACTTCAATGTTGGTGTAACCTTGTTCCTTGACAACTCGTAGGCTTGCTTTTAGTGTCATCATCTCGGCATGCAGGGGAGATAAGCTAGGTAGAGATCCATGGAACGCATCCACTGACCCCTATTGTTCCTGAAGAGGCCACTATAGCTACAGATAGATGTGTTTTCCTTACAGATCCATCAATGTTGAGCTTATTATAGTTGCTAGGAGGTTTAAGCCATGTAACTATGATGGGAATCCTTTGGAGAGGGATAGATTCCTTCTCAGTTAGGAGTTTATATTCCACCGTTTGTTTATAAGCATTTTGTAAGAAGGCTTTGTTTGTAGTGTCATTATAAATGTATTGTTTCTATTGACTCATATGGTCCATATAGCAAATGGAAACAATTATTTTCAACTAATGATACCATTTTTACGAATAAAATTATGATCGCAGATATTAGTCATCCAATTACTAGTATTATTCCAGCTACCCATATCCAAGCTTCAGAGAAGCCAAAATTCCTTAACAGCTATGCAGCCGAGGAAAATGTTAGTAATGGTTTCACTATGACCCTTACGAAATGTGCAAGTAGGGTCAATATTTATGCCAATGTGTTTTAAGTAGTTTCTAGTTGGTAACCTGTCGTGGTAGCATTTCCATACTAAGAATTTTAATTTGTTGGGACAGTTTAGTTCCCAAATCCAAGTAAAGTCCTTAACAATGTTTGGTTGACTATTTATTAGATTGTAACAGGATTTGCTAGTAAATAGTCCATCAGTGTTTAGTGACCAAATATGGGTGCCACAATTTTTTGGGCTGTGCGTAATAATAGTAATTTTATTAATCAAGTTTGGTTGAAGGTCCATGGATAATTTAGATAGGTTTCAATGGTTATTCCAGATATCCTTAATGGTAAGAATATTGTCTTTTTGTGTTAGGGGACCATATATATATTGGCGTAGCGGTAGAATGTGGAGGATCCAACATCTATTCCAGACATTAAGGTTCGATGAATTATGGGGCAACCAAGTAATACCTTTTCTACAAATTTTCCATCCTTGGAAAATGCTACTCCAAATGAAGGAAGAATTTTTAAAAAATTTCCTAGTACCATAGAGCCCCAGAATCATTTTTGTCCAAGGGGAATGAGTGTTAGTGAGAAGTCTCCAAGATAGATTGGCTAGATTCACTAGATTTTTACTCTTCACTATGTGGATCCCTAATCCGCCTTCTTTCTTATGTTTGGTGGTGGTTCCCAGTTAATAAGATGGAGTTTTTTGGAAGTGGCATTTGTACCCCCTATGAAATTTTGTTGGATTTTGTCAATGTTATTAAGAATCTTAGACGGTAGTAATGTGTATTGCATAATGTGATTTGGGAGGAAATTAAGGCATGAGGTAGCCAGTATGCACTTACCTGCCATGTTAAGATAGTTTGTTTTCCATGTAGCCAATTTTGCAAGCATATTATCAAGAACAAATTGGAAGTCAGTGGCTCTAGGTTTCGAGTTAGTAATCGAAAAACCTAATTATTTACCAAATGAATGACTAATTTGATATTAAAAAGTTTGAGATATTGGAGGCAATGTTTTTAGGGCAATATTTTTGAGATAATGATTTTTTTATTTTGCCCTATTAATGGTCTGCCCTGACAGGTAGCAAAATAATTTCAGGCATTGTTTAATGGTAATGGTAGTATTGTTATTGATTTGGTCATTAGGATAAGGTCATCTACGAAGAAAATGTGGGATAATTGTTGATTATTTTTACCTATAGTGACCGGATCCCAACATCTATTATCCACTTTGTGGTTGATGAGAGTAGAAAGAAATTTCATGCCAAGAATAAATAAATATGGAGACATAGGGTCATCCAACCTAATACCTCTGCTAGGGGTAAAGTAGTCAGTTCTAGAGCCATTAACAAGGATAGCTATTTTACTAGATGAAACACAGTTCATAATGAGTTTTATGATATTGGGGAGACTTAAAAAAAAGGTGAGGGCTCTATAGACAAAAAATAATTCAAGTCAGTCAAACGCTTTTTCAAGATCTATTTTTAGTAACATGTTGTGTTTTTTACCACGGTACTTATTCATTTTGAGGATGAGTTCTTGAATAATGATAGCATTATCACTAGCTTTTCTATTTTTAGGAAACTAGCATGAAAAGGGCTGATAAGGGTGCTTAGAAAGGATTCAAGCGATTAATAATGACCTTGGTAATGATTTTGTAGATAGTATACATAAACCTATGGGCCTAAAGTTTTTTAAATTATTTGCATTAGGAATTTTGGTAATTAGACATAGGAGAGTATCATTTATTCCATCCGGTATTTTTCCGCTAGTGAAAACCTCTCGGTAGAGGCTAATAACTGAACTACCTATTTATATTTCAATATTTTTAGAAGAAAAAAGGATGAAGGCCATCCGGGCCTAGAGCTTTATAAGGTTTAAAGAAAAAACAAGATTTGATAATATTAGAGTTTGTGATAGGATTATCAAGAGAGGATAGGTCAGCATTATTAAAGCTTTTAGAGTCATTTTTTATACTACTCCAATCAATGGAGACATGAGAAGTTGTGAATACTTTTTTAAAGTAATCACTAGTGTGATTGATGATGGCTTCAGGGTCATCAATCCAGTTATTGTTGTCATCCTTAAAGAAAATAATTTTATTTCTTCTTTTCCTATTAGTAGCCATAATTTGATAGAATTTTATGTTCGCATCTCCCTCGTTTAGCAATGGATTCTAGAGCGTAGTTTCCACTAGTTTTTCTCTATTTTCATAATTTTATTGTGATCAACTTTTAGGGTTGCTTCTAAATTTTGAAGGAGGGTACTCGAGTGATAAGTTGTGTATTTTTGTATTCCATTGAATCTTTAAAGAATGCGTCTTTTAGTCTTGAAAATGTCACCAAAATATTTTTCCAAGTACTGACATTATCTTTAAAGATGGATGTAGTCATGGTATAGGAGTTATTACACCATGCATTTGTTACCACTCTTTTAAATTGGGGATGTTTACACAAAAACGGTTCGAGTCGGAAAGTTTAGGAAGTTGATGGCATTGTTTAGGAATGAGATTAATAAGTAAAGGATTATGATCCGAGTGGGTTTTTGGGAGATGAGTTATAGAAGCATATGGAAAAATTTGAATCCATTGGTCATTACCAAATACTTTGTCAAGATGTTCCATATTAATGCCATTATTGGTGAATCTATGGTTAGACCAAGTGTATTTGCAATTCTTATAGCCAAGATCAAGTAATTTGCAGTAATTAAGACTAGACCAAATCTTGAAAGCTCGTCTACGGTTCAGTGGTCTACCCACTAACTTATCATTAGTTTTACAAATATCATTAAAATCACCCACGACTATCCATGGCCCGTTATAATTATCAGCAATGCTTTTAATATTTTTTCACATTTTGTTCCTAATAACTGAATTTTTGCTAGCATAAATTGAAGAAAATAACCAGTGAAATCTAATAGGGCGTACCTCAATGGTTACATGGATTTCATGATTTCTACGAACAAAGTTGTGGACATTCACTTTGGCATGGTCCCATAGAATAACCATACCACCAGCCTGGCCATTTGCTGGAACCTCAATCATCTCCAAACCAAACTCGTTCAATAGTGTGACATGATTATGCATTCTAGTTTCAAGAAGTGTGACCATGTATGGCCTGTGTTGGACCATGAGTTACCTAAACTTTCTCTAAAGTCTTCATTATTCCCACCCCTAATATTCCAGATAATGAAATTTTTGGGACTTATCATGTTAACAACTTGTCTTGGTGGGTGACCATTCTCCATCATTTCCGTGAGAGGGGTTGAGTTCCTCCTTAGGGATGAAACTAAGATCATTGCCCTGTTGCCCGCAGTTGGGTCTTGTGGTAGGAGTATGTCCATTGCACAACTGTAGAGGTTTTGGGTACATTCTAGGATGTGCCTCTTCTCTTGAGTTTCCTTGAATAAGAAGACTTTTACCTCGTTTAGGTTTGACAATTCAACAATTGTTTCTCCTACTAAGTCTATTTGTTCGATTATTGCCTACATTTAGTACTACTGGAGGATTGAAGTTCATATCATCCATGGGCATGTGCATGTTGGGATTTAGTGGCTTTAGTTGGGGTTGTGGTGCCTTCCATTGCATCAAGATTGGGTTGAGAGCAGTTAGAGCTTCTGGTGGAAAGAAGGGAAAATCCAAGCCTAGGTTTAGGGGTAATATAGGGATAGGATTGAAATGGGGGGGGGGGGGGGGGGGGGGGGGTATATTCCAATGTGCTCTCGTCTCCGGCACTAGGTTTGGATTCAGTGATGGTGGTAGAGATTGCAAGACATTGTTCACCACACATGGTTCATGTAATTGCTCATAGCAAGGTGTAGACCTTCGGCCACTATTTGGGCTAGGTAGCGTGAGTTTTGGATAAGGGTCACACTCTCATGTCCATTGATCGTGACATTGAACATAAGACCTTCCCCATTACCCCTAGTTCTATCCAGGAGAGTGGGTGATGATCTTGTGGCATGGGTGTTTGAGCATAGATTATCGGAGGATTTTGAAGTTGTTAAGGGAGTGGTGGAAGGTTTTCCATATTCAAGGAATGTTGGCGACAGAGGATTTGAATGAGGCGATATCTCCCCCGATTGCTTAGTGGAATTCTTGGCATGGTTAGGGATGTTGTTGTTGTTTAAAATAATAGAGATTGGGGAGTAGGGAATGATTTTATCTATGTGCATGCAATCTAGGAGGGTAAGTAGAAGATTTATTGATAGATTTTGCATGCATGGTTTTGGCCACGTGTTGCATGCCATTCGCTATTTGGATTTTGTACCGGGGGTTAGTAGACAAGTGTGGGTCGTTGTTAATCATTTTTGCATTCCTAATGCTTGGATTAAGAGTATATATTACATCATAATTAGTAGGGTTGTTTACTAGAGTGTCAATTTGATTCGTCCTAGTGGGTGGATTAGTGGGAGAATTAACGGGCATGGCAGAAGTTTTAGTAATATCACTAAGGACTACATAATTTGACGTGTCGATTTTCCCAAGGTTTTCCTGCAAGCTGTTTTTATTAATTAAAAAAGATTTAATTTTTTTGTGGAGTATTTGCTAAATCAGTGTGCTCGTTATACAACTTGAAGAAGCGGTTTTCAATATGAAAACTAGTTGGGCTTTCAAGCCTTGTGGTGATGGTGGTATTGGACATTTGTGCACGGGACTTACTGCCTTGGCTAATGGACAAAGAGCAAGGATTTTTATTGACAAATTTTAGCTTTTTAGTGTTAATGTACTTATCTGTGAAGGCATTAAAGATTATAACGTCTATAGCTGCCTCCGTAGAAGCCTTTTTGCCTTCAATGAGTAATTTTTTCTGCAATCTCCTTGATTTTTGAAACGACACTTTATGCCAGCCTTCCTTATCATTGAGATTGTGCGGCTGTTGAACTCCTTGATGGTTTAAGACTTCCTTTCCATTATTCTCTATGTGAGGCAGCGGGGTTGATGTGGTTGGGCAGTAGGATGTTGTGTGGATCAACATTCCATACGATTTGCATAGAACTTTATCACCTTCATATTCAATTTGTTGTTTGTGATCTTCAATAATGATAAATTTTGCCATGGTTTGGTCCATTAGAAGTTTCACACATAATCTGGTATAACGCTCTTTTAAAGTAGTTGATGTGCAAGCGTCAATTTTTAATAATCTGCCTATTGAGTTCCCAATTTTTTGGAGGATAACTCCATCGTAAAATTCAGTAGGTAAATTGGGGAGACGAAACCGTACAGCAGTAAGGGTTTGTTTGGCATCAGAAGCCTCAAAGTTTGGCTCTCGCCTCTGACATGAGAGGAAATGACCAAATATGAACCATGGTCCATTTTGAAGAACTGATGTCATGCTTTCTTGTTTTTGGAATTTTTCTATATAGTAATCAGCTCCTAGATAAATTAGGGGAAAGTTCTTTCACCCTCCACAGTTCCTGGACTTTTTTCTTAAGGATTTGGTGTAGAGTTTGTTTTCCTTGTAATTTAATAATAACCGAGTATTTTCAAGGCATGTACATGCGGTCTCGATCTTCTTGGGACAAGGTGATCCTCTTTTCTTTAGATGCTAATTTGTCATTTGTGTGCATATAGGAAAGGGAAATTGACATATTATTGGATATTGAGGCGGTAGTATTAATTTATTCTTGAGCGTAGTGGTGGACTCCCCGATGATTGAGCATGATTTTTCTTGCTAATGTCCGGTGGTTTAGAAAGAATTGTGAACATTTCCATTTCAATCAGTGGTGGACATTAGGGTAGTGGGAAGATGTATTTGGTTATTGATATGTTAGATGTTTTAAGATAGGAGGAGGAGTTTCTCTCTAGGTCCAAGTATCTGGGATTCATCAAGTTAGTTTTCCATTTTGTGGCATAGTTGATAACAATTGCATGTGGCAAATTCTCTTAATCAGATATTCACGGCATATAGCATTTTAGAAAATATACTTCGATTTAGTGGTTCTCACATACATCTTTCAGAAACGACGTGCCACATGCACTTGTAATCACAATTTAATATTTTTGTCAACTAAGGAACATAATCACTAATTAACAAGCAATTAAATCATTAATCAAATCAAGTGCAAGTGACATCGCCAATGGGAATATATCAAGAGTAGAACTGCTAAATAAAGTATTATGTTTAAAAGTTTACATGCCATTAATTGAATCGTGTGCATAATAACGTAAGTTGATCATTAATTGAATCATGTGAAAGTGGAATTACCAATGGGGATATATCCCCATTTTTAGTTCAACTTGTTATTATTGATTTTCAGTTCATACTGCTCTGATAGAACTAAATAAAAATATAATAATTCTCACATATATATTTCAGAGAAAACGTGCCCGTGCACTTGTAATTTAATGTCTTTGTCAGCAAACGAGCATAAGAAGTAATTAACGAGCAACTAGATCATTAATTAAATCATAATGATCATTAATTAGATCATTATATATATATATATATATAATGATCTAATTAATGATCATTATGATTTAATTAATGATCTAGTTGCTCGTTAATTACTTCTNTGTGTGTGTGTGTGTGTGTGTGTGTGTGTGTGTGTGTGTGTGAGAGAGAGAGAGAGAAATGTTAAATAAGGCATTATGTTTAACAAAATTACTTAACTAAGATAGAAACAATGATTTAAATTAAGAAACAACTTGTCATTAATTGAATCATGGGCATAATACGTAATTAGATCATTAATTGAATCATGTGCGAAGTGGAATTGCGGATGGGAATATATCCCCATTTTCAGTTAAACTTACAATTATTGATTTGCTTCCCAAGAGTTAATAGACAAAATTTTGAATAAATTCTTTAAATATATAGTGGCGTCGTTTCAAAATAATGAGAAAATTCTTTTGCATTGTTTCTGAAACCCAAAACTTCTTTTTAGAAACTAAATTCATTTATGTCTAATTTGAAGCTAAAATTGGTTAATGACAATAGTAAAGTAAAACAAAAAAGACAACTATATGAGATAAAATTGGTTGTGTCTATGTTGTGTTCACATTGTTGTTTTGCATAGTTGTGTATTGTCCTTTCACTTATTCGATATTGTTATTTTCTTTCTGACATCTTTTGTTGTTACATGTCTTTTCTCTTATTTCTTTTCTGATATTATTGACTCTTCTGTTGAGCCGAGAGTCTCCCGTAAAAAGCCTCTCTACCCTTTTCGGGGTAGGTGTAAGGTCTGCGTACACTCCACTCTCCCCAGACCCCACTAGTGAGATTTTACTGGATATTTTGTTGTTATCGTTGTATATGAGATAATAAATGAATAAAAAAATGTGAAAACCCTATGCGATCTTGGTTGAGATTTTAGTACATTACTTCTTGACCAAGTTTCTCAATCAAATATTTAAATTAAGTTACACGAACAGCAATTACTTCTTTTTCTGGATGTGTGGAAGAGAAAGGTGCTCTAAAATATAAATTGCATTATTTAAAAATTGTCAGCCAATTTGGGCAAGAATCAATTAAAAAATAAGGTAAGAAATGATAAAGGAAACAACAATGTGAAGTTATTGAGCCAATTCATTATCATTGAGGCCTATAAATTGTGACCTTCGAAAAATAATAACATGCACATTCAAAACTTTCATTGGATATAAAGTATTATTTTTAGAATGACATTAGTTAAGTTTGGTCACATTTTGACGATTCTTCTCGTAATATCCACTAGTTAGTATCTATCTCCACCTCCATTTAGATTGATGTAAATCTATATTATGTATTTGTTTCAATATATATATATATATATATATATATATAAGAAAACATATGCGCCTACAAAAATATTTCATATATATATATATATATATATATATATATATATATATATATATATATATATATATATATATATATATTTGCGCTTGACATAATTTGGATATGTGATTTTCGTGTATTATATCTTGATTGTGATATGATGGTGAAATATTACCGTTAATTTGTCGTGGTTCTCAGGGACGAAAATTTTGGCTGGATGAGTTGTTGATCATGATTTCCTAGGACACGAGAGGAGGCAACTCCACAATTTAATTATCTTTTAAATTGTGGAATATCTTGCTCAATTCATAAGGATTGCAGCAATTGTTGGTTCGGCTGTACATGCGAAGAAACTATTAATTTGAACGATGGTGAAATTTTCAAAGGTTGTAACATGTGTTTAACCAAAATATGTGTGATGTTTAGTTTAAAGTATATATATTTTTATGTATATCACCTCATATTTTACTTTTGTTTCGTGAGTTTTAGATGTTAATTATGATGATTTATATTGATCTGTGGTGTTTTCATGTGTAAGAATGATTTGGGAGCAATTGGGGACGAAACGCACAAAATTAGAACAAAAACGCACAAAATCGGGAAAACTCAAATTTGGGCGACACCTGTGGCGCTGGAGGCAGTGTGCTATTTCCAGGCAGCGCCCTGGTAAGCGCCTGGCGCTACCCAGGGCGCCGATGACGCGAATCTCTCCTATTTTGACCGGGACTCAGTTAATTCGACCGTAGACCTACCCAACACGTATAAAAGCAAGTCTAAACTCAATTTTGGAGGGGAGAACATGATTTTGGAGAGAAACAAAAGAGCAACACACTTGGGAGCACGGATTTGATCAATTCTTCCATATCTTTTCTAGTACTCATTAATTTTATATTTGAAAACATTATTTTTGATGATTGTATGAACATGTGTGGCTAAGAACCCTATTATTCTAGGGTCTTGGTGAAACATGAATGTTATATTTGAAGTTTAATTTGACGAATTTGATTTTATCATATTGGGTTGTTTATTTAATGTTGTTCTTAATTATTTTACTGAGTAGCTAATAGTGAAATACTATCTACGAATCTAGATTTGAACTCGAAAGTGGGCATTCTAGATTGCATATAGAATTAAATAGAGCATGTTCTTGAACCCGGGCATCGAGGAACATATTCGCAATTAGGATAGACATATACCTATTTGCCTTGCTTGATTGAAATACAGGAATTGTGAATGCATTCTTGTTAATCTTGATTCCATAGACATATAGGCATTAAGTTAACTTGAATAGGCGAATAAGAACTCGAAAGATTCTTATGAGTAATATCAACCTTGTCAATCAATAATCTAGATAAATCACTTAGTCATTTTAAGCAAAGAATATAATACGATTGTTAGCTAACCCGTGACCCTGGAATATCTTCTCCTATTGATTGTTAGTCGAAATTACTATTTGTGTTGGTTGATTTCCTAGTTAATTTATTGATTGGTTAGGTAGTAACTTAGTTAATTATATCTTTTGTGATAAATCTCTTGAATTGATAAGTTAATTGAGTTGAATCTGTCAAAAGTTAATCATAAGTCTTCGTGGAACGATATTTTACTCATACTTTATTACTTGACGACCACGTATACTTGCGTGGGTATGGTTGGTCGCAACAAGTTTTTGGCGCCGATGCCGGGGACTTAGAAATTAGCTCTTTGACTAAGTTAAACTCTTATTAATTATTTGTTCAAGTTTGAATTTTTAGTTTGCTTTGTTTGTGTTAACGCAGGCTCTTCTCGTGAATGCGGAGGATTAGAAGCGCAAACAACTTCCTTCCTATGGATCCAAAAATTGACGAACACTCCATAGAGTGAGGGGGAAGTCGAAGCTAGAACGAGAATAGAAAGATAGTTGGACATCATAGTTCAACCACAACCAATAGAGATGGCAGGTAATGAAGAGCGTCCGGTGATAGAAGCCGTAAGGCCCAATCTTGCTAATATGACTCAGGCTATTGTGAAGCCTGATATCACAGGCCATTTTGAATTCAAACAATACATGGTACAACTGATTCAATCCACAGGGCAATATGTGGGTCTATCTCATGAAGACCCGCAGAGGCATATTAAGAATTTCTTGGAAATTACGGACACCTACAATTATCCTAACGTTTCCAAGGACTATGTCAGGTTGACATTATTTCCCTTTTACTTGATGGGGGAAGCTAAGGAATGGTTGCAAAAGGAGTTCGCGAACTCAATCCGCACTTGGGATGATTTGGCAAGGAAATTCTTAATCAAGTTTTTCCCTACTAAGAAGACAAAATCACTGAGAAGACAAATTCTTTGGTTCCAACAACGGGATGGCGAGACGCTTCGTCAAGCTTAGGAAAGATACAAGAAGCTACTCAGAGACTGCCCGCATCATTTTCATACTGATGATCGAGCCCGATGACCTCTCAGCCATGAGAGAAGATATTGCAAAGCTGGCAAATCAGATGAACAGAATGTCAATGCAACAAACACAACAGATGTTGCATGTACAACAGATGTCTATTTGCTGTGAACTATGTGGTGATAGTCACATGAGTGACATGTGCCCAACGAATCCCGAATCTATATATTATGTGGGGCAACAAAACAGAGGCTCAATGAATCAACATGCATAATATGGGAACACTTACAATCCAAATTAGAGGAATCACCCGAACTTCTCATGGGGCGGAAATCAACAGAATCAAAATCAATATAGGCCCCAAGGAAATTTCAATCAGCCTCAAAAACCACCCCAACAAAAAGAAGAGAGTACGAATGACTTGCTAAAGAAGTTGTTGCTTGACAATCAACAACTCAAGACTGATTCAGACATCTTGAGAGGAAAATGGGATAGTTAGCAGCAAATTAAAATTCTAGACCTACAGGTGCTCTTCCCAGTGATACAGAGAAAAACCCTCAAGTTAATGCAGTCACACTCAGAAACGGGAGAGAACTAGAGGAAGTGCCAAAGAAGAAAAAGGACAAGCCTATACCTGAGGGGGAGCTGATCCCTAAGGCAATACACGAGTCAAGGAAAAATAATGCAGGTTCAGAGCCAGGAGAGGCTGAAAGGCCACCACCACCTTTCCCCCAGAGATTGCAGAAAAAGAATGATGATTGCATGTTCAACAAATTTCTCTCTATGTTAAGCTGTTGGTTGATTTCCCAATGCACACGCAAGTGTACGTGGTCGACAAGTAATATAGGA